>VYZT01004231.1:0-32758 GCA_013400735.1 Pomatostomus ruficeps | reverse complement strand
GAGTCATCGCACCCTCCCTGCGCACCGGGAGCACCAGCGCCCCTGCCGGCTGTGACCGTGACTGCACCGAAGGGGAGCTGCCAACAGAGTGGGAAGAGACTGTTCCCCACTTGTGGGTTTGGTTTTTTGGGGTTTTTTTGGTTTGTGGGGTTTTTTCTGCTCTTGTTTGTTTTGGTTACCAGTGTTCTTGTTTGTCTGTCTCGTCACATATATATATATTAGTAAAGAACTGTAATTCCTTTTTCTCATATCATTGCCTGAAAGCCCCTTAATTTCAAAATTATACTTATTCGAAGGGAAGAGGGTTACATTTGCTATTCTGAGGGAGGCTCCTGCCTTCCTTAGCAGATACCTGTCTTTGAAACCAGGACAAGAGAGAAAGGCTCTGGGTACTCCATCATTGCCTGCTTGAGCTCATGAGCACCTTTAATTTCTTCTCTTGGCTGGGGCTGGATGATCAAAACCACACTTCACACAATTGTTGCTCTGCACATCAGAGACAAGTAAGACTCGTAAAATCAATCCACCCACGTTCCATCCACTTGTTCCTGTGCACAGAAGGGGTTTGACATCCATCACTGTGCCCTTGCAGAAGGGCTACAAACAGCTTCAGGAGAAGGGAGACAAACTGACCCAGCGCTTCCTCTGCTCAGCATTCCCAAAGGCCCTTCTCAAACATCCTCTTTCCTCACCAGAGAGCTACGCTGCTCGTCTTAAAGCACTTTTTCTTTAAAATCAGATTTTCTACTGAAATGCAGCTGTCTACAACATCCTATAAATCTTCCCCCAACCAACTGCTCCACTGTGCTCTGAATAATTTAATTTTAGGTGTCTTATCACCATGAAACTGCTGCTATTTCCCCAAACTACCCTGTCGCCTCTTTGCTAGGGTCAGCCCCTTTGCTTGCACAGCTGATACCGGGAACACCTGGGACATGCCTTAGCATCCATCTGCAAGCAGCTAAGTTTCAACATGACTTTTCAGAAGCTATGGTCAAAATCCGTCCTAAAGAATCAATCCCAAGTGCTCGGCAGTCTGTGCCAAAGCACAGAACTAACAGACTTTGATTTCAGCCTGATGTATTTATTTTGCAGGACTAATAGAATTTATCAAAGGAAAAATCTAATACCCAAATTCAATTCTGGAATTCAATCTGCAGCCTCTGTAATTTGTTTCTCTTGCAGGTCACCCCACTTTGAGGATGCAGTCCAAGAATGGCTTTGGGCTGCAGATATGCTTTGGCATCATTTAAGTTAAATTTAGTTTAAAATCATAACTCTTTCACAAGTAGTTGTGACAAGCCAACAGACGGCATTTTCTAGGACAGCATCTGCTCTTTCATCGGTGTCTGAATAATTTAACCAGAATATGGAGGTTCCAGTGGAACCATGTTTAAGGAGAAACAGGACATGCAAGTGCTTCCGGTTCAAAATTGCTGAACCTCTTGTTTCCTCTTCTCCCTCTCTTCTTCCAGACCTACTGGGAACTGCACAGATCAATATTGAGGAAAATTAATTCTGTCCATTGACCTCTAAAACAGCATTCAAGTGGCAATGACTCCTTGGTCATTTCACTGAGATGAGAGAGGAGGAATCTGCATTGAGGTCACACTTCAAATAAGAATAGAGAGGAATGACACATGGGAGCAGAAACAGCTTTGAGCTTTACAGGCTGTTAGTTTTAGGTGTTCTGGAAGAGAGACTTAAACCAGTGATTTCTCCTCATAAAACAGCAGCAGCGATACAGTGAACGCTAACCATAATTAGCTGATTCCTGCTCTGAGCTCTATGACTTTAATTATTTCAGATCTGGCCATCCACAAGAAGCATCCACGGAAACTGTCACTGTGAGGTCTTCTTCCGTGCCCTCTTATCTAGGAATTTTAAGATTTCCTGCTGTCCTTCTGCCCAGCGCCATTCCTGAGGCCTGTGGGTGTCACAGGCTCTAAGCACACAGCCAGCACAGGCTCCCGTGCGCAAACCGGGCCTTTCCCTACAGCTCCCAAGGAAGTGCAGGTGGATGGCAAGGGACAGGAACAGCTTGTCGCCACAGAGAGCCTTGGCTCTGCTCGCTCCCACAGGCTGTGCCAGCAGCCACCTGAATCCTAGGAATGGGGAGAACCACCCGCAGGATCTTCCACAAGCAGCCAGAGGGAGCAGCAGCCCCAGCTCTCCCTGATCTGCTCCAGTGGCTGTTTTAATGCTACTCAGGATCCGGGCCGTTGGTTTAGCATCCTGCCTCCTCCTCGCCACAAGCGTCATCAGGATCTGGAAATATCACAAAAGACTCCAGGCATGGTTATAGATCAAGACCTGCACAGTCCTTCTCACTGCCAAGGAAAGGTCTTGGGGGTTTGGGAGGACACAGTGAGAGGAGGGGGAATTAAAGCAAGCCCATGAATAAAGAGAAGAAACGATCTGGAAGTTAAAGTGTTTATTGATGTGTTTAAACTTTGTACATTCCCCACAGACCACACTAAGGAGTTTGCAGGTAAATCTGTGTATAGTGGGAAGAAACACAGAAAGGGGAAGAAAAAATAAAGTCACAGGAAAATAGAAAAAATACACCACAGGTTACCAGAACCTCCAGATTTAAAAAAGCCGTGAGCATTAACACCAACTATACAAGCATTACAAAGACATGATGGTAAGTGGAACAATGCCCCTTCTGGTCTTCTTGGGGCCTATGCATCCCATTTCCCTTAAAGCAGGCAGCAACCCTTTCCCAACTGTCACTCTCTTTCCTCCCCAGCAAAGAGAGTTCTATGTTTTGTCAGTTCTCAAGGTCCCAGTTAGTGCAGTGATTTGTCATTTCTGGCCCAACATCACCCAGGGAGATGCAAAGGCTCAAAAACCTGCGGCTCTTAACTACTTACCATGTTGGTGAGGCAGGAGAGCTGGGGAGATTATAAAGTAGTAGCAAGAGGGGACTGTTAATGCCAGGTGAGTACTGAAGGAAACTGGCTGAGAAAAGAGGATTTCAATTCAATACCAGAACTTCCAACTCTAGAGCAGAACTGAATCTGGAAGGGGAATGTCCAGACCCCAGTATGCACAAACCGTGTTCTAACATTCCACTAGAATAACTATAAACAGAGATGCTAGAAGCCTTTTAACTCCTTGCCTCCAGGGAGTCTTGATTCCTAGAGCCCAAGCTGCTAAGCAGCAGGGTGCACACCACTGGCGTATGAGGATGGTTTTTTTCTTTTTCTTTTTTTTTTCTCTTTTTCTTTTTTCTTGTTATAAGGAATTTTGTTAGTTACCTTTCCCAACTGCTTCCTTGCTTATGCTGTAATAGCTCCTATCCCTAAATTAATCTCTTTGCAACTCCCAGTGAAATTCACTTAAAAAAAAAAAAAAAGGAAAAAAATAATATTGCTTTATATATAAAAGCCAAAATGACTGAAGAGCCACAACTGTCTCCTTTTTTCAAGGTGGGCTGGTACAAACGACCCTCAATACACAGGTGGTCTATCAGAAATAAAAATCAACATTTCCCATTTTTATATATATAGACCTTGTATCAGACAACAGTACAACAGAACTGGTATTTTTAAGATTATTTAAAAAAAAAACCTACATCTCAGTCAAATATTTGCAATAGATCCATTTTTCCCATTTAAGGAGATTTATATATCATATTGTTATATTATCATTTCTTCACCCATTTAAAAGAATGGAAATTGTAACTCTACAGTAGTAATTATAGTCTTAATGATCCAGGAGTTCTGAATGTAAGATGAAGTCCTCTTGAAGCAACTGTTGGTCAGTAGTTGATCCAAAACATTGGACCACTTTGGCCCTTTGCCCTGCACCTTTTCCCATCAGGGCTGTACTATCTTCATCTCTTTTATATCTGCATCTGCTCCAGGTATTTGTAAGTGGGATTCTCGTAGCCATGATTTTGCATCTTGCTCAGATGCCGCTCCTCGGGGGTGAGCATTGGGTCAACCTTTGGAAAAAATACACGATACTGGTCAAGGTGACACTCCCAGCATTGATCCCACAGAACAAGAGGTGACAGACAAACACTGAGTGATTACTGTGGTGAGCAGTAAACAGGAAAAGAAGATAAACTGCAAAAGGTAATTTGTTTAATGGAGTTGCTTGTTCAGGTGCTGATGCCTCCTGCCCACCCAATCCCCTGTGGGGATATTCTCACAAATCTGTCATTGCTCAGCCAACACTGCAAATCAGGGACCCACTTCTCTCATTAAAGAGGTTGTTATGATCTCCTGCATGGGTGGGGCAAAGGGAAAAGCAGCTTTCTCTGGGCTCTATTAAGCTGTCATTAGAAATCTTCAGTGTTTGGCCAATCGCAACATCTTAATAGTCAATTAGCCAGGACAAATTGCTATAGATTGACTGACTGACTGCCCTGCTAAAGATATCTCCTGAGAAGCTCATTTACTGCTAAATCCTACCTTGAACCAGCCAGGGAAGCCCAATTGAATCCTAGAGAAAGGCAAATGCAACTATGGAGTGGCAGGTGCCAGCACGGCACACCAGTGACTGGCACCTGCACACCAAGGAGCGAGCAGTGATGCTGTCAGCAGGGACAGAGTTAATTCCTACCCAGCCAGGAGAAGAACTGTCCATGGCCTGGCAGCTCTTGCCATCCTCTACCCCCACACACAACATGTGATTCAACACTGACTATTTTCGTCCTTGGTTATGGAGCTGTTTCTCACCTCCACAATTCCATGGCTGATGGTCCCATACTGCCTCTTCCTCAGCATCACCAAGCTGATGACTATAACAGTAGCTATAGCAACAGCAATCACCAACAGCCCAATAAGGGCACTGCTGCTGAAGCTGAAGTCATCACGGAGGGAGTTGTCATTATCCTGGAGGGGAGAAAACAATGGACCAGGCTGAGGAAGAGCAATGAGGGAGTGGCACTGCTGAACACAAACCTAAACCAAGGCCATCAGTAAGGTCTTCGACCATGTGTGGTACCAAGATATGACTGATTATACACTAGACAGTGTATATATTTCACCCCTAAGTATCCCACCCCTAAATATTTCACCTCTAAGTATTCCATCAGAAGGATAATGAACACAAAATTCTTTTACCACTTAGTACCTCTGGACAGGCACTGGCCCACCTCACTTCCCTATCCCACAAAATACTTTTGCAGTAGGAGTCACGTTAGTATCTAATGTGTGTTCCCTGTTTATGTCTTTATGCAGAAGGGCTGTACTGTGTTTCACTCTGCATGAGTCCCCAGAGCAGCATCCAGGCACCAAGCCCTGCATTCAGTAAAAATGGGAATCAAAATCCAGCTTTAGGAATTTGTCAGTCTCTGGATTCAGCAGCCACAAACATACCGGCTCATCCACCAGCCCTCCTACACGCTCCGCGTTGAAAATCATCTCCTTCACATCAAGGGTTTCATCAATTACCTAAAAACGGCCACAAAAGTGTTTTATGGAAGGATCCACACAAAACAGGGAGGAGAAGGAAGAGGAAGACAAACAAGAGATCTTTAATGAACACTAGCAAAGGCTCAGGACCACTTACCATCTCCTCCCTGCTCCCAACAGCATGTTCTCCAGCTCTTATACAGCCACCAGAGATAGTACTACAACTAGTTACCTCTGGATTACCTCAAACTAAAGCCCCAAAGAAAAAAACAATTAAAAAACTGGTCCTAACTTTGGACCACGCATTTCTTTCATGTAAATCTAACCTGTGGCTTTAAAGCAGTATTGAAAGGAAACTCAAAAGCTGACTTTTTAATTTTTTTAAACCCATGGATCTGAGGCAAAGTGGCTGTCACTAGAACCTCGAGAATTCTTAACACTGTGGATAGAGACAATTCCTGCTGGGTGGTCGCTCACCTTCAGAGAAAGGTGAGGCCTTTCCTGCCATGAAATGTAAGTGGGAACACAGATGGAACACACCAGCATTTGGTGTGTTCAGACAGTGAGCTACCTAGCAAAAATAAAGGGACATCGAAGGGTCTCTGCTTGGGAAAAGCATTCCTAAATCAGAGAGTTCTCAGACTTGAGACTGCCAAAGATATAAAACTCTCTCCTTCCCTCCCCCTCCCACCCTTCTGATGCTAATCAGTATTAAGAGCCTACAATAGTCACCAAACCAACTCCCCCACACCATATGGATAATGAACACACTGACATTCTGTGAGCAGGAACAAGACATGGAAACAAGCCACTGCTATTAATTAGTGTCCACAATAGGCTTAGCTTCACAAAATAAAGGTGGAGAACTCACCACATTTTCATCCACCTTCTTTTTGCTGTTAATCACTTTTTCTTCGGCACCAATCAGCCCATCCAGCTCAGTCATGCCAGAACCTGCACCAAAAGAGCAAAGAGAACCCATCAGCCCTTAGGAACACTTTGGAAGGGTCACCTACTGTTTGTAGAGTTGCCATGGCTCGTGTGTTTAACTGCACAGACTAGTGAGTATTAACCTGTCCTCATGCTGCTGTGTCAGAAGGGAGCTCACAAGCTACAGTGACAAGTGATTAGGAGGGCTGTTAATGAGGGGAAATGAAGTGGCAATGAGAGGAGCAGACAGGACTCATCACCAAAATCAGGCTGAGGTATCAGTCCAGACAAACCGCACTGTTAAGTGCTTCTGTTAGATGGCCCCAGACAAGGCATAAAACACACTGCGTGTAGTGATGTCCGCAGGTGTCGCCCCAGATCACCAACACCCGTCTGTGACCCTGGACAGAAGTGGACACACATCCGTTTGCCAAGAGCCAGCACACAGGGAATGCTTTCAGAATCACCCATTCTGCTGGAATCAGGCGCATCAGCAAGTGCCTCAGGAATGAGAATTCCAAGGTCATCCAGCATGGCTCTGTAATGAGCTGCTGTCCTATATCTAGCACAAGCCCAGAAACAATAAATCCCAAGGCAAGGGAGGAGCAGAGAACTACACCAGCTTTTGTACCAGAACATTACTATCCCATTTCCAGGCTGGAACCAGCACTGACTCAAGAGAAAAATATCAATTAACAGAAGGCTCTGCATAAACTGTTTTGATCCGAAGTATTTATAGATAGATCAGATCAGTAAAAGGAGAGTCTGATGCAAACTGCCCTGACCTGACATAACACAGGATGTTAGGAGAACACCACTGTTCCACTGATGGTAGGAACAATGTGGTGACCTGTGATTCACTAGTGCAAAAGCAGGACAGTGAAGCCTCAAACCTGCAGTGGGATCTTTCCAATGATGTGGGGGAAATTCTACTACAGCATTTCAGGCTTTGCTGGTGACTGCAAACCCCGCCCTCTGCACAAACTGCTGAGCTTGCAAGGTGCCCGAGACATTATGTCAACTGCTGCTGGAATTGGCAGCGTGTTCTTTGATGAGATGCAAGGAAAGGCTACTTGGCTCCAAGGCAAGTTTTTACAGTGACAAGCTTTTATTGCCTGAAAATGCCACGGAAATACCATTTCACTATGAAGCAGCTGAGGTTTCAGTGCATCACATTTTTTTTGGAGGCAGTAATCAGATTCCAAGCACGGCCAAGACTGCCAGTCTGATTTCTCACAACTGTCGAAGCAGGTCACGTTATTACGGAAGTCAATGATTGAGATTTTCAAGAGAGACCAGTCACAAATAGTTTGTACAGAACTACAGTGTCAGCTTTTGGCCTATGGTTGCTTTATTCCAGTCTCAGAAGCCAACGCAGCACCGTCTCCAGGGCCGAGAGTTCAGCTGCTGCACTGAGCTCTGCTATTTGTCTCAGTGTGCTGTACCAAGCAACAGACGCAGTTCTATGTAGCTCAAAGGCACAGTTTAAATTACATACCCCAAAACCACACACCTGCACAAAATCCCCACCCCAATCCAAAACTCCCTCAAAGCCCTCAAGCAATTCAATGAAAAGGGAAGGAAGAGAAGAAACAAGTGTAGGACAATAGTTGTCCCCAGGTCATCAGAGACTCTTATAATTACCCAGACAGGGAGAACTAGCACAAATTTATCATCTTCAAGTCAATAAAGCAGTTGTCCAAAATTTAATAAATAAAAAAATCAACCTAAAATCTGTCCCAATTCTTGCCAGAGCAGTCAGCACACTGAATTAGCTGTACACTGTTCCACAAGAGGGATGAAGGTGACTTACATTTGTAGAGAAATGCGGATAATGAGAATAATTTCAAGCTACTTGGCCTTCACCACGTTACAAAACTACAAGTGCTCATATGAAATGGTTATTAGCAAAATCTTTTTCTCTCCTTTTGGTCTACACAATATATTTGGAACCAAAGGCAGATTAAAACACTGGGTTTACTCCACACACAGTTCATGCCGCACTAGTTTGCAAGAGCCTCCCATTTCTACTGATTTTTCTCTGATTCTGTATCACTAACAGAGACATTTAATGCTAACGTTTCTATGCTGCTCTTAAAGCCCCTTCTTAGCCAGGCACAGAGCTACTGCAGAATTAATCCTGAGCTAAGGGAGCAATGAAAAACCACACACACTTTGCTGGTATGGAGAGAAGCTCCGTGTGGGAAGGTGATGCCAAGGAAAGCACAAACACAGAGGAGGAATCTCCTGATTTATCTGTCCCATACTAGCCGCACTCCATAAGGACATTTAGATGGGAAACAGCCTGTGTCCTGAAGAACATTCATTCCTAGTTTAGTGTCATGAGGCATCAAGGACAGGTTCCACAGGAGGCGGAAAAGCCTTTGGACTGTTCCTCACCAGCACTGCAGGGGTTAATCTGAGAAGTGTCACACTGAGAGATGCAAAGCACCACTGCAGACACTGGCCAAGGCCACCTTTCCCAAGGGCTAAGAGCCACTCCAGGCACTCCGAGGCCCTTGTGAGCCCATCAGGGAGGAACACGCACACACACAATTAGATGCTCAGACTAGCTGGCTTCTTAAACACAAGCAAAACTGAACATTACTGGGCTAAGTGAGAGCAGGGAAATGAAAATCAAGGTACGTATGAAACTAAAATGAAGCTATCAAACACACTGAGGAGGTAGGAGAGTGACTGAAAGCACTGTGAGGGAGCAGCTTAGAACCAACCTTTTTTCATTGGATGGTACAAATCCGGCTGAGGATCTAGCAGAAGGGAAAACAAAAACAAAAATAGCAGAGAAAGGAGATTAAGAGAGAAAGGAAAAAAGGCTTGTGCATGATTTCTGACTCAGACGCTGGGAAAAGCTTTTAGTCTACAGCTTTAAGCTCAGGACTCTGTTCAAGCGTTTTTAAAATAAATACACACACACACAACAGCTGTCAACACCCAATGACAAAAAAAATAGATATATGTATAAAAAAAAAAATAAGGGAATTCCTGCAGCCCTTCAGCAGGTCACAGCACAAAGATTTAACATTACATGAGAACGTTTTTGTTAGAGATTGAAAATTAATTCCAGAGTCAAGCCACACTGTTAAAACTTAACACTCACTGCAAAATGAAAAGAGAGGGCAATTTTGCAAAGAGAAGAATCAGAAAATCAAGAGAGCAGGTCAGTGGACATTACTCGCAGCACTGCTTCTCCAGTGAGTGAGGGGTCCTGTCAGGGCGACTGCCTTACTCTACATGACCCAAAGCAATGCAGCTTTCTCTGTTCCAACTGAGCCTACTGGCTAAGGAAAAGCACCAGTGAACCAAACGTTCAGTTCCACATACCTTCACTTTCAGGCAAGGCTGGGAAGGTTTTCACCTGGAATGGGCGGAAAGGTTTGCCATCCAGGGGAATTTCTTCACTCTCCTCAGAGCTCACTCTGACATCCACCTGGGACTCAGAAATGGAGGATGTGAACTGATCCATGTCTGCACGCTGCTCCTGAAGCAGCTCATCTGAAAGGAATAAGAGGAATTATTACACAAACTGCATGAAACCTGGCAGAGACAGAGAGGGGCAGATGGTTTGAACCAGGCTGAGGCAGGGCTGCAGGGGAACACTGCTCAGGGCTGCCAGGTTTATTTTATCTTGCATATCTCATCTGGAATTCGCAGTAAAGGTGTTGGTTAGAAACATATTCAAATAAGGGCCAAGAGGTTTGATGTGCCAAGAGGTTTTGGCAAGATGGGATTAAACTATAAAGGGAGAAAGCATCTGGGGTTTTTTTACAGATCTTTTTCATCTCCCTTAGAGAGACAGCTTTGCTATTCTGAACATTGTTGATTTTTTTAAAAATGAACAGTGAAAATTCTTGGGAACAAGCTATTCTGACTGGCTGTTTTGTAACATTCAGAGAGTATCCTCCCTGAGCTCAAGCCCAAGTGCTTGTTGTCGAGGGCACCCCCTCATAGGAGACAGCAATCTTTTGGGAGCTCACTGGATATAAAGCCTCAGTGTCTTAACACAGCAGGACAGGGGCTGGCACACACACTCACCAATCTCTTCCTGGATTTCTTCAGCCACATATGGCACCTTGTAGAGCAGAGACAAGCTTTGATTCATCCGCTCTTCAATCACATGAAGATGTGTCATCACCTGCAGATGTACAAGAGTGTGTAGGAGTAGGCAAAAGACTGTCAGTCATTTCACGATACCAGTTCTTTCCTTGCTCAATAAAACATCTATTACTGGTGGATCTGCCACGGCAGGAAATAGGGGACACAGATCCATCCAGTCCAAATCTCTGACCAATGCTCTCATGCTTCTCTGGAACTGGTCATGCTCTAAGGAGTTTGGGAAATGTTAGGAGCGAGAGAGGATTCAGCTGACTCTCACTGTAACCAGCTCTCCACTGGAAACACCAAAATGCCACCAAAGCTGGTATTTACCATATGCCCAACATAGTCATAATTCATCTCCTGCAGCAGCTACAAGTGAGTGCTTTATTAAATGCATTATCATTTCTGACTGCTAGAAAAGATAAAGGCAAAAGGAGCAGACAGGGTATTTTATCAGCTCTGGTTTCAGAACAAAAGGGCCTTTCAAACCAACTGTGGCATTACATTTGTCCTAAACCCACTCACTGGCAGTAGTGCTCTCCCTTCTTTGAGAAATACATTCAAGCTCTGCGCAAGCTCCAGTCACTCCTCCCAAGCACATTAAATCCAGCGGTGAAGTCAGGCCTGACCTGAAGAGGGTGCTGCATTATCAGGGATCATGGAGAGCAAGGAAAGCATTTATATGGATGGCCAAACATTCCAAAAAGCTGAAGAGTCAGATGGACCTGTTTCACAGTCTGATGTGTGCCTGAACTTTAAGAGCAAGGATGAAAACAATTGAATTTTGCATGTGGCAGCTTGTCAATCAAGGGAATTGACTGAGGAGCTTAAAGTGCATCTGAAAAGTAAAGGGAATGGAAGTTGAACTGTACCACTCACATCCCTCTCATGTTGATTTGTTGGCACTGCTGCCTTCAGATTGAATTAAGAACTGTTTAGGGTTTAGCTTAAGAACAGAGCTCACACACTCCTTCCTGGGCTGTGGCAGCAGCAGAACAAAGCGCTGGGCCAGGCTGTGCTTGACATGACTCTGAAAACATGACCATGAATTCCACATGGAGAGCCAAGCACCAGCATGACCACTACAGTCGGGGATGTGCAGCTTCAGAAGAATCCCACAGGTAGTGGGAGACTAGGAGACAAGAGGTGAAGGTTCACTGCCAGTACCCAGAACCAAGGTGGAACCCATGGAATCTGCCACCTCCCAGTGTGAGGTTTGCTTCTGGAAAATCACTGTGGCACCACTCTACCCCTCACCAGAGGTAATAGCAACAAGCTCCAGTTAACTCAGGATATTCCCACCTCCTGGTTATACAGTTTCTTATGCGTTTTTTCCTCAGTGCCTATTTCTTCCTCTTGGCAGCACTGGATGTGCTCCACTGCACTGTCTCCCTGCAGCTCTCCATTCTTTCTTCTTCTTGCTTGTCTTATGTGCATTGCAGAATTCAAAGATACCCCAAAGCAGCATACCAGTCACAAACTGGGACTAGGAAAACATTTCTAAAGCTGCAACTGGACAGTGCGATTTCTCTGAGCCTGAGACAGGGCACACCCTTTCAAACAGATCTTTCAGTGTTAACAGGCCATTCTTGATTTAAACTTTGAATCAGTTGGGCCTTTCACCACATCTTTCACCATTTTAGAACAAGTGAAAACAAGTATCAGGACATAATTCCAAAGATTTGTGGAGTATCTCCAAGTACTCTTACAAGTAGAATGGCCAGGATTGAAGCAGCATATTCACACACGCTATCCAGCAGAAGGAAAAGGATTTTCTGGCTGTTCAGAAGTAAAATACAATGCAATGGTACAACACAAACTCATCAAAACCAGACTTTCTGATAAAGCTAACAACAATGATCAAGTGCTTGGAAAGGGTTATGAATTATGCTTTGGAAACCAGGCAATAACTCTGCAGAGGCACAGGAGAATTGCCACAAACCCCAAACACAGGTACCACGAAGAACAAGCCTAAGGAAACACGCAGACGCCTGGAAGAAGTGAGGAAGTCTGTTCAGGATAACAAAGTCCCCAGCAAATAATTTCAGGGTGCTTGATAAAAGCAGTGATACTGACCTAGTTCTAAACCCCTCAGCTTGTCACTGTGACCAACAACGTATAAATCAGAGTTTCAATTTTTAACACTGAGTCAGGCACAAAGGAAAAGCATGCAGGGAGTGTATCTGGTGACAGGGAAGAAGCACAGAAGAGAGGGAGAGCTCCACAAGGATGAAGTTGCTATAGTGCCCAGCAACACACAGCTTCCAGAGCCTCTGACAGCCAGGGCTGGGCAACAATGGCTCCCTTGACAGAAAACCCCTCATACCTGGGATTTCATCTGCGCAGCCTTCTCCGGATCCACTGCCAGGACGTGCTGGTAGTGGCGGATGGTGTGCAGCCGGTCCTTGTTCTCAGCACGGACATAGCGCTTCAGGGCCTGCAGGATGCGGTGGGGCTGCGGGATGGGAGCAGGGAACAGGTCAAATCACTGGAGTCAACCCAAACCCACAGCTGAAAAAAGCCCTTCAGATGTGAGCCTACTTTGGTGCTGGACAGATCTGTCACCTGCACTCAAACCATAGATATTTTTTTTTTAAATTAAGCCTGTTTGACTCAGAACACTTAATTTTAAGTCTGTATGACTCAGAACACCACACCTTATGAACTGTGCCTTATGGACACCAAACGAAGCAGAGATTTTTTTTCCCCAGGCAGGAAGGAGAGGAGTCAATTACAGACCTGCTGCTAAGTCTGCAGCACCGAATTCCACAACACAGAAGCTTTCCTAGGAACCAATTCCCAGCTTCTGCAAGTCACAGGCCATTTTCTCACCAAGACATTCCCACCTGTCATCCTACCCAGTGCTATCCTACCAGAAAAATGTGTTGGGAAGAAACTCACGCGTGGTGGGTCAGCCTGCAGGGCAGCCAGGTAGTTCTCCAGGGCGATGCGACGGCGATCATTCAGCATGGCTTCCACACGTGCCAGGTGAGTCTCCACCAGCTGCTGCTTCTCACTCGCTGCTTCTTTCTCCAGAGATTTCACCATGGCCTGGAAGTGCTAGAACAAAGAAAGTAATCTGTGTGAAATGCACTGTGTGACCAATAACTCCTGTAACCCCTTAGAACTAGCAAAGATTGTCAAACTCCAAGTCCAACCCATTTACAGTTAAGAGAGAAAGGCATGGAGAAATGCTGATGCAGATTTCATCTCTGCAATTCAGTAGTGACAATTTGCCTTCCGAACTTCCCTCAGAAGCCATTTCCAAGGCCTGAAGAGGGAAAATGACCTTGCACATAAAGACCATGCTGGGGAGATCCAGGCTGTGCTGAACAACTGACAAAATATTAACTCTTTCCCTTGACCCTGCAATATGAAAACAGGTTTGATCCCTTCAGCCTGGAGCCATTAATTTGAATTTGCAAAAGTTTACAAAGGTATTGCATAGGGAATTTTCCATCAGCACACCTTCGGATCAAATCTCTCCGTATTCTTTTAGAAAGGTAATAACCTTCATCTTCAAACCAACTAGAACAGTCCACTGTTACGTTTCAACAGAGATCATGACAAACTCTTGGATTTGCTCATAGTTCCAAACCATGACTTATATTAAAAAAGCAGAGAGAAAACTGTATTCCAGGATAAAATCCAAAGTGGGCTTAAAAGCTGGAGTCAGTCACTTAGTTCTGTGTTGGTTTGAGAGAAATTCACGGAGTTATTGCTGCCAGAAGAGCCTTCCCCTAATGATCCCACACTGCGAATACCCCTGATTAACTTAACAGTCCTACTGAACTCTCCTCGTAAGGCACAAGATTGGCATTTTGGCAGCAAACCAGCTTTATCTGCTGTCTAAGCCGTTTTCACTAAGTCTGCCTGAGCAGGAAATGTGTGTCCAGAGAGCCAGGGCTGACTCTGAACCAGGCTCTGAGGCCAGTGGTTAGTGAAAAACAGGCCAAAGGTCTGAAATTACAATTTGGCTCCGCTGTCGTTATGCTTGAGGGACGAGATCACTTTCTACTGGTGTGTCTAGGAAAGGACCTGGCATAGCACCAGGTCATCTCCAGTTTTAAGAACAAAGCAAGCTAATTGAATCAAACCTGCTCTAAAAGGCAGCTGTTGACAGAGCAGGAAGGTTGTTCTTGCATCTCAGTTATCTTCTGGCTCTGAATATTGCAATCTCTCTCAGTAACTTTCCTCTTTAGGTCCTTCCACTCTTACCTGGATCAGAGTCTGCCTTTCTGCCTTGGGGAGATTTACAGCCTGGTGCTCTGCTTCCTCCCATTCCTTTTTCACCTGGACAGGAAAAGAATGGAACACATGAACAGGACACAAATATAAACCTGATCTTTATCAGCTGATCTGCCTTCACAGGCAGATCCTAGCACAGCCTGGCTGGGTTAGGCACAAAAGAGCTGTTGTGGGATTTAAACCTAGCATTTAATCCCTCTGAGCAACAAGCCAAGTTTCACATAATTCCAGAAGGGTTTGGGATGGAAGGGACCTTAAAGCTCATCTTGTTTCATCCCCTGCCATGGGCAGGGAGATGTTCTACTAGACCAGATGGCTCCAAGCCCTGTCCAACCTGACCTTAAACGCTTCCAGGTATGGAGAATCCACAACCTCTCTAGGCAAACTGTGCCAGGGTTTCAGCACCCTATGAGTGAAGAATTTCTTCCCAGCATCTAATCTAATTCCTCTCTCCTAACACTAGAGAAATAAAAATCTGACTGCCATTGTGTGGTCATACTGAAAGAAACAAACAGAAGGCTGGAAACCGGAAAACAAGCCACTTCACCACCAATTTTTCCAGTAAAACAGGGGCAGTAACCTGACACACAAACAACTGCACAGCACAAAGCCTGAAGGCTGACGCTCACCCGGTCCATGCGGTTGTGGTGCCTGACCTCCAGCTGCTCCTTGGCCTTCTGGAAGCGGGCATGCTCATTGTCATCAGCAGGGGTTTCAAAGTAGACATCCACATCATCAGTTGGCACTGCAAGAAGAGGGAAGGGTAAGCAGAGCGTCAGAAACCCACGATCCCAGATTGCAGAGGGCAGGGAGAGGAATCTCCATGCCTGCCTAATTAATAGTCTGGCAAGCTGAGCCTACTGAACTGCCACCTTCCAGAGTCCGTTTTAGAATCTTTACGGTGCCAATTCTCTGTCCAACATCAGCTCCATCAGCCCAAAAGGCAGCGATGACCACGGCTCCCAGCACTGTTTGGCCTGCTCAGTGCTGAGGTGAGCAGCACTCAGCTCCAGAAACACAATGCCTGGCATGGAAGGATAAAGGACTCCTTTTCCCTTCCCTTTCACAATGGCTTTGGACATTCTGTGCATTAGCTGTTCGCTGACAAGCTGGCTCCAGACATCATTAATATGATTAGGGAGTTTGACAATAAATCTGCACAAAACCAGTATTTTACACTTCAAACCTACCTTCCCTACCAGATGCACCATGCAGGACTTACAGGCAATGATATTAGACAAGACAACAACAGATGGGGGCTCAAGTGTGACAAACTGACTTTTCCAACACACTGGACATTTGTAACTTCAAGTCATCCAAATTTGACAAGGGGGAAAAACAAAATTTCAGAACTGATAAACTTCAAGCATCTGCAGAATCCACATCAGGGGCTCTGGATTTTATATATATTCAGGAAGTGCTGAACATGTTCCTGTGCTACAGTTTTAGGAACTACACATCCCAGAGCCTTTCTGAAAGATCTGTAGCAAACGTGATGCACTCAGATTTTGCCCTTTGCCTGACGGAGGGCACAAAGGTACAGTTAAGGCAACCTCTCACCCATATTAGTTATTTGGGTGCCTTCAACACATTACTAAAGACAGAATGCTTCAGAAGAAAATTACCTGGCACTTCAGCACAAACACAGGGCAAGAGTTTAGCATGCACTGCATCCACCAACCTTCCCTCTAACTAGGGGGAAATAATGGCAACATACAACACAGACACTATTGTTGCGTGAAAGGGACAATGTCACATCAGTCCCGTATTCTGGACCTGCTCCTGGCATTTCTGAACCAGGCTTGGACACAGAGAACTCTCTTCCCAGCCCCAAATCCTTCAGTAACAGGACAAACTTTTGTACAAAAAGCTCCTGACATCCGCATCTTTTCTTTCACCGCCTCAGTTAGATCAGCCCAATCTAAAGCACTTGCATGAAGCACATTTTGTAAACAGGATTATGGCTGTATAGTCAGGCTGCCAAGCCCCAGATAACACAAAAAGCCTTTCAAAAGGCTTTAATGGTAGCTGAAGTGGAAGTGCTGGAGTTCAACAGTAAGATTAATAAGGAGGTTAAAATGTTTTTGGTAGTTTTATCATCTGACATAAAAGCCAGTTGGAATTGGTGCCAAAAAAGCTTAAGCACACAAAAACACAGGGATTGAGTTGTGATTTGTATTTCATACCAAGCTGAAAATGAAAATCTGAATTCTATACTATTTGTCTGATAGTTTCAAAAATTAAAATAGCAAGAAAACACCTACTACCAGGAGAACAGCAGCCTGCTTTTCAGGACTTACTGTCAAACATATGCATGGCAACACAACTGGGGAAAGCAAGGGCTTCCTTACATGTATTTTGATTAAAAAGCCAGTTAGACAAGAGGTCAGAGACAGCCCCTGGTCCCTGCTATAGATCTGGAAGAGGACAGCTGAGCCCTCAGCAAGAGCTGCACGTCACCAGCACAGACAGCGTATGATGAGACCCATTCTCCCCAGGAACAATCACCCTATGGACCTAGGGAAGCGGAGACAGAAGGAGAGTGCTGCAAAAGGACAGACACCAGAACCAAAGGGATAAGTTAGATGGGTCCTCTATTGCCCAAGGCAAGGAGGAGGAGACACCACACGCCAGACAGACAGTGGCCAGCTGCAGAAGGCCAGTGGGAGGCAGGACTTACTCATCTTTTTACACACAGCCATACAATACTCCTCTGACTCAAAATTGTTCCTGTTGCCTCCGCAGCCTCCATATATAAAGCGAATGCATTTTCTCTTGTTAGGATCGAAGTACCAACGAGGCATCACAGCCCGGCAGGGCCCTGTCATGGCCTCCTGGGAGCAGACAGCTGTGTGGAGACGGGCGAGAACATGAGCTGGTGAGGAGCACAGGTCTCGTCGAGTGATTCACATGGCGCAGAGGTGGCTCTACTTCACCCCTTCCTCTGAGGCACCAGCCTCAGCATCACTGCTGCACAGACCCAAGGGCTTCTGTCAGTTTTGGGGGGTTTAACACTCCAAAGCATCCATCATAAGCTGGTCAGGGAGATGACTGCACGTGGTGCTTTGGAGAGAGCAGCTCACTCTGTCTCTACACGGACCTCTCATCTGTGAGAGATTTCTCCAGAGTCGGGGGCTGGGACAGCAGGCATCTGTTCTGCTGATGCCACAGCGTTATGCTCCAGGTGCCCCAGTGGGAGAGCCTCCACTCTATAAACCCAACAGCATGGAAAGCCAATCCATTAGGGCTGCTTAAAGCATCCAAGGATGTCCTGTTCACTGCACTCTGCCTGGACAGACACTCCACATATTACAGGGGAGGTGTAGCAGTAAGTGAAAAAGCAGACTGAACAGAAGGGAGTGATCTCCATGCCAGTCTCAGACACTGAGGTTTTAAGGTTTGAAACATCTATGCATCAAAAATTAAAACTCCATGCAGCCATGGCACTGGGAGTGCTTCAGTGAGCCAGCAATAGCAGTTGGGCTGTTCCGAGGCAAGAGAGCAGACACAATGTATAAATTAGCAACTGTTCCTGGTACTTGAGGGGAAAAAACACTGTATACCCCCAAAACAGACATCCCAATCATATTCCTCCAAGCCTCTTAGAACACCTGGAGATCTGTAGCAGCCCCGTACACATATGAGCCAAGCCTTGTTTCAGCAAGGAAAATTATCTGCAGCATGCTGGCATTTTACCAAAAAGATGCGAGAACTGCTGGCAATGATTCAGTGATCTGTAGCTAATTGAATTTCATTCCTTCTCTGCTCCTCCCTTCTCTGCAGACACATCCACATGCAAAGTGTAGGACATCAGATAATGCTGAGGCACCACACCATCATCCCTCTGCAAGGGCACCTACCACTCAACAAAAGCTGCCACCAGCACAGTAGACTCTACTACTGCAGAAAGTACATCTTAACATACAATAAAGTTGGGCCAGTTGTGCAGGCTTTCTTTTATGGAAGAGAAGTGTTTATGCAAAGGCAGCACCAAGGATGTTCCTCACCCTTTAATGACCATATGGCACCTCTGCAGAGTATGGCCCACCACTTTTAGCTTCCTCAGTTTAAGCTGGTATAACCAGATTTTAAATTCACAGTGTACCCCAAACGTCCCTTTAAGATTTTCTAAAATTTGGAGATACGGCTTTTCTGACTCATTACTGCACCTTCATGGAGGTGCTTGCTCAATGTGCCAAACACTGGGCTTCCCGCCAGCAGAACTGCTGTTTATCTGGAAACAGATGGCCCATGCTCTAGAGAGTTAATTTCAACACTTGAAACATAAGCATCATCAGCTTTCCTCTGTTTGCTAACTTATCTGGCAAATAAAACTTCCAAGTGGCATTTATTGACTTGATCAAAACCCCATCACTAACTGACAGCCAACAGGAATGATCTCAAGGGAGCAGGAGGCTTGTAGACTGGAATGTGTCTTACATTTCATGTCGCTGCTCACTTCTTTTTCGGCCACAACTTTGTCACTGCTGGGCTCTGTGGGGGTCTCTTCATTGTAGTCATCAACCTTGTAGCTGTCGTAGTAGTAATCACGGTCTTCCACCACGTCCTCCTCCTCTTCCCCTTCATCATCCTCATCCTCATCTTCCTCCACAGCTGTTCCTGTGAAGTCTTCTACACCTGCCTCTGTAGGGAACTCACTGGAGGGACACAGATAAATTAGGCAGTAAAGTTAAGGCTAATCACTTGGATGTACCAGAATAATGATTCTCTTTCCATCTATTCTAGAAACACTAGAAACGGGAAAAATAAGTGTACCAACTATTGATTAGCCCATCACCCACAGAAGCGGGACAGCCCTCATTACAGACACCCCTGCTGCTGCAGGCAGAGCTTCTCCACGGCTCTGGCTTCATGCAGTCTCTTTCCATTTTTCACTAAGTGGAAGTCTAACCTTGGGGCAGGTTCCTACTGAAGAATCCCAAAATGGTTTGGGTTGAAAGGGACCTTAACGCCCATCTTCCACTGTCCCAGGTTGCTCCAAGCCCCATCCAACCTGGCCTTGGACACTTCCAGGGATGGGGCAGCCACAGCTTCTCTGGGCATCCTGTGCCAGGGCCCCACCACCCTCACAGGGAAGAATTTTTTCCCTATATCCATCTAACCCTTCCCTCTGGCAGGGTGAAGCCATTCCCCCTTGTCCTGTCCCTGCAGACCCTTGTCCAAAGACCCTCTCTAGCTCTCTTGGAGCCTCTTTAGGCATTAGAAGGGGCTCTAAGGTCTCCCTGGAGCCTTCTCTTCTCCAGGCTGAATGACTCCAACTCTCTGCAGGGATGAAGGGAGAGGGGGTGTTTAGCTCCTCCAGTAAAAGGGGGACTACAAAGTCATTTGTCCTCTTTAGGCTCAGGACACTCCTTTAGGAAACTCAGAAGCACAGAAATTCGCTCAATCCTCAAAACAAGGGAGTTGCTGTGTGAAAAATTCCCAAGCAGCAGCTTCATGTACAAAGTTGTCAACATCTACACCAGTAAGAACTCTACCTCTTGTAAAGGTCATAGTCTTCATCCTCGTCCTCATCCTCTTCCTCTTTGGACAGAGCCTCATCCACAACCTTAGTCTGAGGACAGCACACATACTCCGTTCCATGGAACTGGTCCACTCCGCAGGGCAGCAGCATCCCATAGCTGTGCAGGATCATCCCTTCTGTCACACAAGCCTGAAAGGAGAGCCCATTTGTGTCAGTTTAGCATCGTGCTCTTCCTTTGGATAAAGCTCAAGTTTGCCTATCAGAGATCCCAAGAATGGTTTAAATTTTATGGCAAAAACAACAGCAACAGATAACCTAAATCCGAACATCAAAGGAAAGTGGATTTGAAACTTATAGTGAAAAAAAAATCCCCAGGAAAGTCCCAGATTCAGAACCACTCAGTACTTCCTGGTGTAAACGTTTCACACCCTGGCCCCAACAACTGCGGGTTTGTCAGCCTGGCAAAGTTCAGGAAAAAAACCTAAACATTTTGTGCCAACTCAAGGGAGAACACTTGAAAGAACCGCAAGGGTGTTTGCTTTTCTGGGCTGGCCATTTCATTAAAATTGATCTATTAAACTTTACATTGGAGCAAGTGAATTATTGCTCAAACGGACTTTCTGTCAAGATTATTTTACCATGCTGCAGATGAAAATCAATCAGACAATTCAAGAAAAAGCCAAAAGTATACTATGCTCAGACATTATGTCTATGCACTTCTCTTAAGCAAAGGAAATACTTGGGTTTGAGGTGTCCAGAAAAGAATGAAGAAAAGCTTTAAAAAAGCCCATCAGAACCCTTCTGGGCTTTGTTTTGTTACAGCACGGATTTTAAATGAGGCAAATATTGCTGGAAAAGTTCTCCAACTACATTTAAAGCAAATGATTTTTTCAATTTCCTAGACATTAACAAGCTTACCCTCAATTAAAAGGCAATTCCTCTAGTACAGCTTTATTTAGACAGATTTTTGCTCACAGGATTTTAAGGAAAAAGGAATTTTAAGTGGAGCATCCTTAACCTCATCTGGTTAACAACGGATCCTTGTGTTGCTGTTTCTACAATTGTTGCTTCTACAAAATGGAAAACATGCTCATTCTGTCATGATCTTGTTTTTATTACCCCTGCTTCAAATGGGAGTGCAGAGCTTTTTCAACCGTTTAGCTAGTCAGATAAAAAAACACAACCCCCCCCAAAACCATGGGCTAGATTTATTCTGAGAATATAATCCATCTTTTACGTAAAACCTCCACTAATCAGTCCCAACGAAACTAAGATTGCTCCCAGGCAAACCCTCCCAACCAAATCCCCAGCAACAGCAGGTACATTAAAGCAAAATATGCAAGAAAATTTGGAACTGTCCTATGCCCACTGTATCTCCCTGGAAGGAGAAAAGAAAGAGGGATGAACCCTTGGTTAAAGCAGTATCTCAGAGAGCTGATTTCAATTCCTAGCTCTATGATATGGATAAGCTATTTAGGACAGCTTTTCAGGAAGAATAACTCAACTGCTACATAGGTTTTTTTAAGTCACTTGAGTACTTTTACATTTATATTTCCTTGCTGTCTGCCTCAGTTCATTGACAGGAACATGGGAATAAGCAATCCAGAGATAAACACTGCTATGCTCCAACACTACAAGCATCCAAGTGGACAGATCCAGAAAAAACATTCCTGTCCCAGCAGCTCCATTACCTCCTTTGCCACAGTGTGCCAGTGCTGGTGGCTTTCACACACATCCATGCGCTCCTTGTGGAAGAACCGACATTTCTCGGGAACCAGCAGGACGTCGCTCACAAACTCACCCACTGAAAAACACAATGCCCACAGCTCACACTCATCCAGCTTCCAACAGCAAATAGAGCCTTCCATCAGAACTCCCCCAAAGTGCACTGTTGCATGTGCCTTCGGGGTTTGGCATATTCCTAAAGAAGACAAGTCACACCAGCTCTGAAAATTATTTCTGAGAATCTAAAGTTAAACAGAGCCTCAGAGATTCCAAGGTAAAACCAGGAGCACAGGGGTGATCCTGCTGACCCCTAAAGCTGAACTGAAGGCAGAGTTTACAGTGCAAGTTAATAAATAGTTGTTCTTCCATGAAAGGATTGACTGAAGAGATTTCACTCAAATCTTTGAGAAGATTGTGTCTGCACTCAGAAGTTTCAAACCACTTAATCACCTATTTCCAAATGAGCTGCATCATACTGAAGTTCCTTCACGCTGTCTGCTGCTGTAACAGCCTGGAAATTTTTATATGCTGAGAGTGTTATCTATGTTTTCAGTATATGAGCAAGTCTTGTTTGGTTTTGTTTTGTTTTGTTTCCAGATGGTTTAATTCAAGATCAACTGCATCACATTCACTGCCCTAACTAAAACACAGAGGGCTGGAAAATAAAAATTGTAATGCCTAAATATCAGAGTACAACCAGAGTCAGCAAACACACTGCATTCCAGTATCTAGACAACCACAACCTCACCAGCACGAGAAGTTTTGGCACCATCTTTGTGCCAAACCCAGAATTTTGCTTTTGAGGTACATGGGAGAGAGAGAATCACTTTGATGTACAGACTTGGCTTTAGCTGGACTTAAAAGCTATTTAGCCTAGATTTCCACCATCGTTCAGTTTGGTACCAACACATGTGAAATAAAGATCAGAACTAAATGAGCATAACTTCCTGTTCTTAACCCAGAAGCCCCAGCAAATACTGCCACTGGAATCCAAACGTGAGATTTTCTCCAAGCTGAGGTTTTTCCTTCTTTCTTGCAGATTCAAATGCTGCATTCAGTAATTTTAAAATAAGGAGCTAGATATTCTGAGAAGGCCAAGAAACTATCTTCAGCCCATGTGTTTCAAAGCAGCATTCCCTGCACACATGACCAGCAGCTTTAGGAATCATTTGTTGAAATTGAAGAAAAGCTTTTAAGTCAAAGACTTTTTCTCAGTCTCCACAAAGCAGAATTCTTCGTCCAACCAATCTTTCACACCATCTTTTCAAAATATATTTTAAATATTGTTTGCATGACCATTTTTTTTTGCAGCTCCTTAGTGTTGATACTGAAAGCTCATGGACACTTCTACATGCTATAGAGAAGTTAAATAGTTTAGAGTTAGATTACCTGATAATTAATGGTAATGTAATCAAATGACCTTCATCATCCCTTTCCAATTACTTACATTTTAAACTACCAGAGAGATTGGATTTTCCCCATTTTCTTATCTCAAAACAGGCCAGTTAGAATTTTGAGTTAATAATCTTTCATCCTACTCTATCAGAAAAGGTTTAAAGGCTTCTGGTAAGAAAAGTAAAACCATGCAAACTTTCAAACCAAGAGACTGTGGTTCTGGGGCTGAAGGTAGAAGATTCATGGGTTCTTCTCTTCACCTTTTAAACACAAAGGAGCTTCCCTTCGTGGGGTAGGGGCAGAGACAATTAAACATGGTATGGTGACAGGATCCTACCTCAAGGTACTCTGCATTAATGTATCAAGGAAAACAACCAAGAATGGGAACAAAATCCCACATTTTGACTATAACCCCAGAGAAACGCACCATCCTTTTACAACAAGCACTTTGTGCAGTGCTAAAGACAAACAGATTTTGTAGATATATGTACTTCAGACTTGCAACTCAGATCTGAAAACCAAAGCTGCCTCACATGCTGGAGCCTGCAAGTCATGAACACTGTGAAATACACTAATGAAAAACCTGAATAAATAGTTTAATGCTGATCAAATTTTAGAGCAGTGTCACTAAAATCAGCTTATTTTTCAGCTGAAGAATAGGCTTGGGGAAGGATTATTTCTAAAAGAGATGACTCCTTATAAATCCAGGGATTTTGCTTTCATCCTTATTTCCATTAGAAGTTCTCCTTATGATCAGTTGGGCTTGGTTGTTTCCAAAACCTGAATTTCCACATCTATAAAGACAAGTACTTTTCTCCTAGGATGTATCCACAATAAATTCTATGTTTAATGAAGTGCTTTATGATTGTCTAGGGGAAGGCATTACATAAAGGACAAAGCAGCCACATGGTTCTGCTGCTTAGCTGGTGTTTCTCCCTGGCAAATCACTTCTTACAAGTCTTTTCCGATGGATAACTGAAAAGAAAGTCAGCCAGCTGAGACTAAGCTCGCTCCTAAGAACACACGTGGGGCAGCACAGTGTCAGCACAACCCACAGGTCAGAAGTCACAAGTTAACCAGTTAAAACATGCTGCCTGATTCCAGTGGGCGGGGAGATTCTGGAAAGCACCATGAAATACATCACCGTTTATCTCATATTCTTTCACAGTTCAAAATGGGGACAGGGAACACAGCTGCAAGAAGCAGGGCCTCTTTGAAACAGCAAAGTTTAAATATAGTCATTGAAAAAGAATAGAGATCTCTTGCCAAGACCAAGCAGGAAGCCTCAGCACACTGAGCATTTAAGTCTCCAAGGCAACAAAATATTAAAGCTTCACAAAAATAGGATCAAAGTATTAAATCCCAATGTCTTTGTGATACTCAGATACAATAGCCTTCAGGTTTTTATGGCAGTTGCAGAGAGAATGCGGATTTGTTTTTCATGCCAGGCACCATTATTCCACCACAGCTGTTACCAAGCTGTTGATATGTTCCAGAAAGGCAGAGTTCCATCTTGTGGGAAGAAAAATGTTTCAATGGAAGTTGAATGTGGAAATGACCACCTGATACAAAAGAAGTCTTACAAACGAGTTGTTCTCTCTGTAAGAATCCAGGAGGCAATTCCTTACTTCCCCCACAGGAATGCACAGCAAACCCAGCACACACTCACCCAGGCACTTGTAGGGCACGACGATGTGAGTGTGGTCCTTGCACTGCTTCTTCCCACGCTTGCACCAGCTGTCAATGCTGACGGGCTGGTTCGCTTCCACCACATTGGTGATCTGAAGGTCTGGGTACATCTGAGGAACAGCACACACACAGAGGTTTCTCTCCAGAAAGGACAGAGAATGGGCAGAGCAGCTCCTACCAGAGTAGTGAGGCTGATTCTCTACACAGAAACAAGTTGGAGTTTGCACATGGACACACACTCTCCTCTGGATCAAGCTCAAGACAGCTGGAGACATAAAAAAGCCCCAGCTGTCTGTCACACAGAGCTTCAGAAATGGATATGTCACTGCTCTGAAGCAGGAGAAAGCCAGGTCAGGGCAAGAGTCCTCACTGGCACAAAGCTGAGAGGTCTGGATTTGCACAGCAGTGGAGGAGGAGCATTTGGGTATTTGGGTTTGGAGGAGATCTAGCTGTTAAATTCTTTCTGGAGCAGCACAATACCCCCTGGAACAGCAATCACCAACAAATATGGTTTAGTAACATCTTCAGACCCTCTCAAGTTCTGCACTCACCTCCTCAGCTTTCCTCATGCCTGGTCCATTTATAATGTATTAATTTGATCCTTATGCCCTGTTCAAGTTCTCAAGTCCAGACACTGACTTATATTTAGGCTTCTACTACATGAAAAAAATGCATCCCCAGTTATATCAGCCTTGCAAAACAGTTAAAAGTTTTCCAGTCCCGACATGGTACATTCTGTTGCTTTCCCATTTAAAAAAATACATTCCTTGGGGTATTTTGTGTACCTGTCACCTCAGAGGAGCAATTAAAGACACTGGACAAGGTCAATAAGTTACAGTGTATCTGGAACACACAAGAAGATGATTACATCTTTTTCAATAAAGTATAAAGAGCTTAAAAATACTGTCAAAATTTGATTAAAATATTTTTCTAATATTCTGACTGATCTGAAGACATCACTGAGAACAGCCACGTTCTAACTAGAAAAGGTGTCAGGTTCCATTTTACACAACAGGGAGCAGATGCTGGTTAACCAGCTCAGCGGCAGAGCATTTGGGTAAAGTCCTGCAAACACAAAGACACCTCTGACTTACAGACCAAGGACCTTCTGTGGCAGTGTGAGCTGATCGGAGGTAGCTTCTAAATCCCACTGCAGTGACCTCCCTGCTCTTCCTGGGCAATAACTCAGCAGGAGAGTGCAGGGAATTGGACTAAGCAAAAGCTCATCTCCTGCAGGGTTAATTTGCTACTGAGCAGCTAAATTTGAATCCAATTCCTTCACAGCAGTGAAGAGTCAGGATTACACAGAAAATCTCACCTCCTGGCAGTATTGCAGAATCTCCTCCTTTCTTCCAAAGCAGCTCTTGGTCCCGGAAGTGTCAGGTTCCCATTTCCCCGTCTGGATGTTCACATGCATATTCAGCTTCCCACAGAACATGGCAATTTGAGGCTCTGCGACCGCAAACCCTGTCCCAGCATTGGCTGCAAGGGCCTGTGAAGACAAAGCAAAACAAAATGCCTTGATTGCATTATCTGATCAAAGGCTTAACAACTCAAAGAACCAGAAAACCTCTGGCATCTTCTCAGCTCCTGCTTGATCCAGAGTATCAGTGGAGTCTTGCAAACTATTTTGTAACAACATTCCTTGAGATGCTGATCCCACTCCAAGTTTTCACCAGCAAGGCGTTTGTTTTCCCAAACTCTGTTTTGAAACAACAGCTTACCAAAACCAAGAGTAATTCCCACTAAAAGGCTGCACCTACATAGGCTAAAACAGATGTCTGAAAAACTTATTAAATAACTAATACTACTACTAACTTTTGGCAGAAGGACCTCGTGAGGTTACACAAAAGCAGGTATTACTACTCCTAATACAATAACTGCATCCCACTGCAAGAATCCTCCTCAGAGTTTAAAGCTAAGTGTTTATCCCAGTATCATCAAATATTTGGGATAGAAATACCTAAGATTTTTGCTCAAACATACAAATAAAGATGATTTCTGCTGAATCAGAAAAAACAGCTGTAGCAACCAGCTCCTCAAAGCCTATTGTGTACCATTCAGTGCGCTCCTATGGGGAGCTGTTTCAGATGTGTATTCTGTGCCCTTCCCAGACTGCACCAACAGACAAAAATCTGACAACCCAGGTACACATTTGGGTCAAACTGCAGACTGATCAGTGAAAACAAGGTCAGGGCCCCTTTCTGAAATCTTGCTGGCTGACCGAAAGAAGAAAAAGAAGAGTAAATTAAATTACAGACCTTTTTTTTTCTGAGAAGACCAAGTGGATGCTGGAAGCTGAACATGCTCTCCCTAATAACTACTAGCTGGTGTAAAAGAGAAAGAGGAATAAAGCAAAAAACCATATGAACTCCTAAACCAAAAGCTCTTTAAGGAGTTTAGGGGAATGAAATGCATTTCAACTACTCCAGATAGAAACAGCAATGCACAGTCTGCTGGCCCTAAGCTGCTTTTCCACTGGCAGGCAACACAATCCCAGGCTACCAGTTCTGCCTTCATATTTAACTTTTTGTGCACTGAAAAATGTATAAGTTACTGTGGGCACTGTTCATTCCCTGCTGCCTGTAGACCCCATCAACTCATACCAATATTTGTATGCTTAAAGCAAATAAAGAAATAGAGAGTAGAATTCAACTGGACAACTTCTTTGTGCAGCTCCTAGTTACTGGATATTAGGAAAAATAGTAACTCCATTATAATTAGCTCATTTCTCCCTCTCCCCTTATCTCATTGCCTGGAGATAAGACATTTCAACACTCAGAAAGTCAAGGATTGTTTAGTGCTGAAAACAAGATTAGTGCTTGGGGGAGAAACTCAACCTGAGGCACAAAAGCATAAATTCAAGTATTAATTGCAGAAAAAGGACCCCTTGAGTTTTAAGTACTATTCACCTGTGCATCACTCATGAGAAACAGTCCTAAACAAGAGGTTTCTATTTACTCTGACCCTTCCAACCAACAGATGCTCATGACAACATGTTTTGCACAGACCACAAAGTAATGAAATACCTAACTACACGTAAGAGATAGTGGCATCGATGTCCCAGCATCAAAATGCTGCCAAGTTCACATATATTTTTAAGTTTCATGTGGGTACAGTTGTTGTACTCTCTGTCCTAAGGAAAAGAGTCATGTAGTTCAGGTACAGAAGGAACTCTGAGGAGTAGACTGAGGCTGGGAATATGGTGCAGTAACTTGCTTCTTTCAGAAACCAAGCCTTTAATAAACATCTTACAAGTGTACACAGCAGAATGCGCGACAGGTCTTGCCCCACCCTCCTCCCTGCTGTGTCTTTTCAGAAGAAAGAGGTAAATGTAGAATGGTCCTTCATAACTCTCTAAACACACACAAACTTTTTAAGAGGCCCTTTTCATTTCTCTCCAAACAAACACCACTTAGGTACCAACAACCACTTTCTAGAGAGAACAGGACCTGACAGGCTAATGGAAACAATCCCCAAAACAGTTTTGTTTGATGACAACACTGCAACCACATCCAAGCTCTACCCCTGGAAAAAAAAAAAAACCGAAAAGAAATGCAAGATCAAGAAGCCAGGAAGCATTAACGCTTGAAAGAATACAGGGCTTCAAAAGAGAATAAATGTATGTGATATGATGGCACTGCTGATGCCTGAAATCTGGCTCCTTCAAAGCCAACTTAACAAGTCTGCAGCACAATAAGGGAACTGCACGAGCAGGAGAGGTGCAAGCTCCATCGAGAGGCACAAACACCCGTAAGTAATCCATTCATCACAGCTCCTGCATGAGCAAGACTCCTGTTCAAACACATACCAGCCTCCTGAAATCATGACCACCCCCTATTTACATACTGATGCGAGCCAGTGTTTGTTTTTGCTGCCTCTCCGGCTTGCTCCCTGCAAAGGTACCATTCCTCCTCCTTGCATTGCTCACATAGTTTGCATATCAGTGGAGTGCTGTTGCCGTAGCTACCAGAACATGCTAAGCCCCAATTCACAGCTGAACAAACGAGACTAATTACTTGCTTGATTTCATCACTTTTAATCAACCAGCAGAAATTCTCTTGAATTGTGCTGTTGGGTGTGTTAATGAACTTTGAGATACACAAGTTAATTCTTTAACCCCAGGACCTGCAAGGCAAGATTTTTGAGCAATGGGTTTCAAATTTCCTTCCCTGGCAATCCACTCCAGCCCTAAATCATAACAGTTATTTAATTTAGTACTTTAATCTCATTTTAGCTGTAATGGGAGAATACAGCACCTTCAAACTTCATGGAGGCCACACCTTTAACACTGATACTTAAACAGGGGAAAAGGTCACCTACAAGAGCCTTTTGGGACCAAATAACTTTCTGATGCTTCCCACAACTGCCTTCAGTGTATCAAAACTAGAAGTGGAGCCCTCAGGCTACACTCAAGCATCACTGCAAAAGTAAGGCTGTGGAACATGTAAACCAGCATGAAGCTTGGGATAAAGCCATGTCCTTAGTTAAGCTCTTTAGTACTTCAGAGAACTCACCCATTCCACATCGCAAAGGGATAAACAAACTGACAGCAGATTTTTCTCTGGGAATTTCCCAGCCATAAATGGAAGCAGCTGTTTCTTTTGGTGCTGGGGAGCAACTATTCAATCCCTTAAATAAGCAGCCTGACAGATCAGGAGGGGCAACACATGCATGATGGAACAGAGTTCATCCAGCTGTGTAGATCCTTGGTGAACATTGTTTTAGTAGCTATTGTCCTATTAATACATACCCATAACATGAGAGCAAGACAAATGTTATTCGGGAAAAGACTGTTCCATGAACCATTACTTTCCTCACTGGCACTTGCATTTACAAGATGTTTCAGGCCTCTGCCTTTTGGTATAATTCTGTAAACCAGTTTACTTTCCAAGACCAAAGAAGTTTTTGATTTCATAAACACATAAATCTCTGGCCAGTTAATTCAGTTAAATTCCTCACCCTGCCACATAGTACCTGATTTATGGTCCTGAAACACTGGCATTCAAGCCTCTAAATCTTCCTTTTCTCTGATGGAAGTGTCTGCCCATGTATCCTGGCTTTTATTTACTACTGGCCTCTTCAGCTTGTGACAGAGGGTTTGATGTGTGAGCATTACTCACCTGAAGGCCTGGGCAGCAGGTGCTAAAAAGGGTCATATCTGTTCTTCCTGCAAGTATCCCCCATCCCAAAGGAGGGACACAAGGCTAAAGACTTAGTAAAATAAAGAATATTTTACATCTACCCCTGAAATACAAGCAGAACATTGCAGTTCTGGTTTATAAAGATCTAAACATGAAAACCATGTCCATGTCGTTTGCCTTTTAGTGCCAGGACCTATTAAACCTCATCACAGCATAACTTATTTCACATGCTGTCCAGACAGCTCCCTATGGAATGCTGTTCTGGAAAACCTTCTGGCATGCTGCCGGAGACTTGAGAATTAAAGGGTGATTGGAGCTCTTCTCTTGTGAAGAGAAGCTGATAATTCTAATTCACAGAAATTAGTTGCTGGGAGCTTTCCTTAACAGCACAAAGGTATCTGCAAAATGTCATATTAAACTGAATTCTGCATTTTCAGTGAGGTCAAACATGACCATAACCTTGCCCATCTGATCAGATTAGCCAGAACGAGCCTTTCTTAGAGCAAAACCAGAGTGGATGGGCACTTGAGAAGCATGGAGAGCCTGTGAGGAGAACCCACACTGCCCATGCTTTCCATGAGGCTTCCTCTACAGCAACACAAGTAGTTCTCTGCATAAAACCATGGAACATTAAGCTGTTTTAAGACTGAAACTCCAGCCTCTAGCATTTTATAAGCACCAATGGAGAATTGCATTGACTTGGTAGCCAGAGAACAGATTAACGGCTGCTGAGGGCATACCCTGCCTTACACGACAATGCAGGGCCCTTCGCAGGATTCTCTACAGGTCAGATCAGATTTCCTGCTCCTGAGAGTGACATGTATTTCACAACCAGTTACTGTTGCACTGACAAAAAAAAGCCGGGCCCTACTTGGAAAGATTATTTGTGCTGTTTGTTTCTAATTAAGGGAAGGCCCTCGAAAGCAATATCGGTTATTAAACCAGGGTGCATGTGAACCACATGCTGAGGGATTTCGGAACAGGTTGTTCAGCACTGTTCTTATCCAGATAAATCAGGCTGCCCACCTTAATTAAAAGAAAGAAAGAACTTTTTCTGTTTGGGTTTGGTTTTTGTTTGTAATTACATTTCCTACTCTATCTGGAGCAACTCTGCCAATCTCCCTATGTCAGCGCAATATCCACAGATATGGACGATATAAACTGAACGCTTTCAAGACCACCGAGGAATCCTAACAGTTCCTTTGACACAAAAATGAGCCCTGTTACCTTACCAGCCTTCCTGTGAACACAACCCTCCATGGCTGCTGCTTTTGAATGCGTGAGGATTCTAATGTTTTGCCCTTTCTGGGCTTAAAAATTGGTGTGAATGTTTGTGCAGGGACTCGACTGCTTCAAAGTTCAACTGCACACCCCATATTACTGCTGCCTCCACCTGATGTCCATGGGCCTTTTTCCTTCCACAAGGAGAGGCCAGCCCTTGGCAAAATAAAAATTAAGAAGAGCTGCAGTCACAAACTGAAGCTGTTGGAAGGAGAATGTCTTGGCTGACATTGTGAAGCTCAGCCTTCCTGGGTCACAACGTGCCACACAGCCCTTAAATCAAACGTTCATTGCCATGAATCTCACCTGGGAATTAATGGTACATCAGTATTCAGGAAACCAACATCTCAATTAAAAAGTGAGGGAATTTGGCAGAGGGACTTTACATACAAGACCTTCTGGACAAAATACTTAAAATCCCCCTGGTTTTGGATTCATAACTTGTAAACGCGAGCAGAGCTCTCAATTCATGCTTCAAATGGTGTTTCATGCTTTGTTTTCCTTACCTCCTCTTCCTGCTTTTATTCAGCAGATAGGTGGCTTGAACCCAGGAAGGCTAATGAATGCCTGACACAGCAGGCAGTAAATCTACAGACTAGCAGCTCATCCTAGCTTTATTGCTTTATTTTTTTTTAAATTGCTGATAATTACAATAATGCACATGGGCAGGGGTCCAACACAGGAAGAATTATTGTCTGCAGGCAGATCTGGTGTGAGCTGATAATACCAGTCTGTGTTTGCTTTTGAATTTAAATGGCAGAAATCTCACTAAAGCAGTCTTTGGCTTGCTTTAACTTGCTGGAAGGGGTGGAGTTCTCATCTGCTCGTCCTTTACTGACTTTTGTGGTGGAGTCTGCACCAGCAGAGAACTGAGAGCCGAGGCAGGAGCTGCAGTGGTAGCTGGGGTGCAGATTATATTTAGATTGCCTGTGTTTACAGCTGACATGAAGCCTTGAACGCTCAGAAGTTGAGTGACAATAATCCATGCACTTCCATACGTGCCGAACCTGCTGCAGCCTGAAGCATTTGCACATTCCATTGCCATTCGACAAGGAAACGGGGAGACTTCCAAGACCTGTGACTCATGGGAAGCCTTTTTGCTCTTGGAATTTCTACTTAGGAGGTATCAGATTATTTCCCCCTCCTCCTCTAGTTTATCGTGCTCCATGAACCGGGTGTACACGAGTCAATGGGCATAATCTGCCTGTGAGACATTTGCACTGGGAAGTGCCACATTTCCAGTAGTGAATGCCACACTCCAGGCAGTGCTGGTGCATAGGTAGGTTGGGGGAGAGGTGATCCAGGAAAGCTACGACTCAGCACTCAGCCTCAGCTTCCTGAAGTTGCTTGCATAACATGGTTGCCTTCGGCATCCT
>VYZT01004230.1:0-63550 GCA_013400735.1 Pomatostomus ruficeps | reverse complement strand
CTCAGTGAACTAGGGGAGTACACGAGTGGCTTATCCTGACTTCAGCAAGAGTTCCCAACTTTTGTTTTCCATAGCACCTTCACAGACAAATGGATGAAGCACAAACTAGCTAAGTGGACAGTGAGACAAAACTGAAAACTGACTAACCTGCCAGGCAGAAAGCTACTTAGAGAGCTAGGACACTTTACTCTGGAGAAAGGGGACTCAGACAGAATATTATCATTGTGTATAAATACCTGGAGAGGAGAGAGACTGGAGGAAAGAAGATGGAATCTTCTCAGTGACAGCCAGTGAACAGACAAGAGGGAATAGTCACAAACTGAAATATAAGCATTCCTGTTCAAACATTAAAGCATTTTTGCATTCTTTTAAAACCTGCAAGTGACTGAGCACTGAAACAGGCTGTTCAGGGGCATTGTAATATCTTCATCTTTGGAGGGGCTAAGAAATCTGATGGCACAATTTTCTGTGCAACCTGCTCTAGTAGGCTTCGTTTTGAGCAGCACGTTGGATTAGAGATCTCCAGAGGTGTCACTTCCAATCTTTGGGTTTGTGTAGTTCAGACTCTATAGACATTAAAATATGGCCAAGACTTGATTGGAAAATGTTGTAATGTAATTTTACTGTCTGTACAGATCTCCACAGGCAATCTAGTATTCCAAAACAAGTAAAATGACACAGCTAGAGGCTCTGGAGTAAAAGCACCCAGGTTCTCAAACCATGCTAAAAACAGACGAGGACATTCAGGCTTGTTGGCTACAAAAGAGAATAATCATGCATGAACCTGAGAAGGGAGGTCAGCTACTAGATATTCTTGACATAGAAGAGCATACAGTTAAGCTTCAACTTAATGCTAGCATGGCTAACTGGAATTGAAATCCTCCTGCTACAAGGTATTTTAAATACCTCTTTTAGTATTTCAAAAATTTTAAAAGCTCAAGTTGTAATAGTATATCAACAATTTTCACCACATAATTCAGTTATTGCTTATTGTTTCCACAGCCTTATTTTTATAAAAGTTTTGCAAGACCACACTTGGAGTACTGCGTCCAGTTCTGGAGACAATAGCACAGGAAAGACGTGGACCTGTTTGAACAAGTCCAGAGGAGGAACCACAGAAATGATCAGGGTGCTGGAGCACATCTTCTATGAGGACAGGCTGAGAAAGTTGGGGTTGTTCAGCCTGGAGATGAGAAGAGTCCTGTAAGACCTTATTGCAACCTTTCAATACTTACAGAGGGCTCCTAAGATGGCAACAGACTTTCTAATAGGCCTATTGCAGTAGCACAAGGGGTACTGGTTTTAAACTAACAGGCTTAGATCAGATATAAGGAAAAATTATTTTACAATGAGGGTGGTGAAACACTGGAACAAGTTGTACAGTGAGGTGGTGGATACCCCATCCCTGGAAACATCGATGGTCAGTTGGAAGGGGCTGTGAGCAACCTGAATCTCATTGCAGGGAGACTGAACTAGATGACATCTAAAACATCCCTTCCAATCCAAACTACTCTATGATTCCATGTTGATGCCACAAATAACTTCCTTATAAAGTGTCAGAGAAAAGGCAAATGAAAAACTGGAATAGAAATATATTTTACTAGGTACTACAGAAAAACCCCAGAAACTTCTTTTGAGCACATCTGTTGGTGACCAGCTATTGCCTTTTGTCTTGCCCTCCAGTGATGAACAAGATCAAGTACTGCCATCATTGCACCAGAGACAAAACGAGAGTCATGAACACCATAAGAAACTCTCAAATAAGTGCACTTGGTCTTCATCAGTTCCCACAATAGCATCACTATCTCTCAAGGACAGGACTTAAGCAAAACACTCACCCTAAGTAATTATTACACAATTTAAGAAAAATTTACAAGTTTCTCTTCTCCATGCAGCCACTTACACAGAAAGAGGATTGTGTGCAATGTGGCAACAAAACAATATCTGAGCCTTGAAAAGATGGCATGCTTCTCCACAATGCATGCAGTCACACAGGCAATAAAAGCTGGGCTCCCCAGGAACTGACAAGATTACACTTGTCATATGACAGCTAGACTTCATAGAAATTCTCCTTCTCCTGTGAAACAAGGTTGGGTGACTCTTGATCAAAAGAGGTTCTTCCTAGTTAATTATCATTGATGTGATGCCAGTGTTTTTGGAGTCCTCTTTCTTTAAAAAAAACAACCAAACAAAAAGACAGCCAAACTCATAATTGCTCCCTTTATAATATCATCTACAAATTTCATTTGGTTTTCTTTTTACAGGAACAAAGAAGGATAGAGGAAGATAATTTTTAAAATAGATTCACTGGAAATAGTATTAAAACACCTTCCTCCAAGCAAATATGCTGCTTGAAAAGACTTCAGTATAGCATTACTGCAGCTATTATACACATTTGTACACAAATTCCTGAGAGAGAAAAGTGCCATGTGATTTCAGATGTTGATTTGACAAATTTATGTATTGCAGACAGGAATTTCCTGATTCAAAACATGGGCATGAAAAAGAGCTTCCTGTTGCTTGCTCTACTCCAAGAAGGGTAAAAAAAGGGTAAAAAAAAAAAAAAATCCCCAAAAGACAACAAGTTCCCCCCATTTACTTGTTTAAGGCAAAGGTCACAAAAGTGTATGGGGTGAAGAGAACTACTTTGCCAACAAATTACTTTTGTTGAGTTTGGATACTGGCAGAGTTGGAACCTTTTCCTTCAATACCTGTTTGGACACAGCCAATTCAAGCATAACATCAAGATGGTAACACCTCCTTTATGCTTCAACTCCTTCAAGGAGGTCTCACATAAACCTGTCCTCAAGGCCATGTCTGTCCTAGAAGGCACAGGAGCAGAGTTTGGAACTGAGGGGTATGATCAGACAGAACTAACAGTTTTTCTCCCCCAACGTCAGCTACAGCACTACAACTTCTCGACCTAAATGCTACTTGAATAACCAAGTCCTGCAGCTCATCCATCCAGTCACAGGCTGCACATCTATACACATAGAAAGTGTTGCACATTTCTTCTTCTCATCAAGGAGGAACAGATTTTCCTGGCAGCCCACCACCTGCTTTTCAGCTTTTGAAGGTCTCTACTCCTTAATGAAATAGTTGTCCCAATTTAGCAAAGCACATGTCCTGTATTAAAAAATTGGGCATAGCTAACTATGAAATAAACCACCTGTGCATTTCAGCCTTCAAATGTCATCCGCTGCCTTCTGCCAATCACTTTCCTAACACAAACAAACACACGAAGGAAAAAACCAATTCCTAGTTAGGAACTGTTCACAGAAGTAAGGAATCCAGAAGTGGCCGAAGGACTGAAACCACCAGAAAACCAAGTTCACTGAGGAGTTTTTTGGCATTTGCGGTTCAGACTTAAACCACTCACCCAGTTCTGAATACATGTTGATTATTATTTTTTCCCCCTCACAAGGAATGATATAGTATCAACTTCAGTTTGCATTTTATAAAATCCAGGTTGGTAGAAGGATGTCCAAAACCAGTTTAGAAAAGTTACCAAAGCAGTCTCATCTCCTTCCATGCCTTTGGGGAGTGGGTAAAAGAAGGACACAGATGTGCAAATCCTGGACTCCCACCACCTCAGCTGAGACAGGTCTGCTGGAAGCTTTCCATGTCATGCATCTCCCAGCTTCAGAGTTTATTCAGGCCTCTCACTGGCACCCAGTTCACAACTTGTTTTTTTTTAATGTACAGAAGAGCATCCAGTTAATCTCTCACCATGCAAAGCTGCCATCCAACTCAAAGAGAACTTCCTAGAGTACAGTTAGTCAGCTCATATCTATTAACAAAATATAAAATAAAAAGAGAGCCTCCCTTCCCCCAGAAGCATTTTAATGAAAGAACATTTTATGAAATAACACGAATGTTAGTAACTAAGCTACTTTCTAAAAAGCTATCGATAAAATTAACAACTTTTTAAAGCCTAAATCTCCCCCAAATCTGGAGCTGTGTGCGGGTGTATAAACACACACGCTTGAATCACACACAGGCTGGTCATTTTTTTAGAAAAGAAAATTCTGTTTTAGGAGAAACTGACAGCAGCACAACAGCTCACTTAAGTGCTGTGTCTGACCCTCCTGCCCCTGCCATGCGATCTTTACAACAACATGCAACATAAGCACTGAGCTTAGAGCAAATTTACTTTTTGGAGACAAACTGAGTAAACACAACACTCACAATTATTTTGCATTGCTCAGTTGATAGTTACATAAAAAATGAGCATTATAGAAAGCATTTTTGAAGATTACTTTTGGTTAACAGCAGTTGGCCACTGTCAGACTGCAAATTCACTTTTAAAAAAAAAACAACACTGCTTCAAGGAATGACATTTGGAATACTGCTATGCTTCCAGTCCCAACTTTGCTGTTAAGAGGCAAGTCTCATCCCTCTGAAGGTAGCAGAGTGAAATTCAGCCACCAGTAAAATGCAAGAACTGACACTGGACAAGTATGAAAAAGCAGCATACAATCACATAAGCAAGTGTGCACACAAAAAGCACCATTGAGTAGCAACAATATTTACAGTAATCCCTTGGAGGTTGTTAAGGTTAAAAAAAAAATTTAAAAAAAAACCTCAAACAAATACAACAAAAAAACCCAAAACAAACAAACACCCCAAAAAAGGACTTCTATCAAAGCACAGAAATACTTCATCTCAACAGATCACCTAAGAAAATATCAGAACAGTAAAGTAAGATGACGCTAAGTGTGATATACTAAACTTCATGTTTAACATGTCAAATAGTAGTGTGTAAATGCAAATCAGACATCAAAACAAAGTGAGGGGAAAAGTGCACAGCCTAAGAGCATTTTAGCACCCAACTTGATGGGATTCTTCACTTGACTCTGGGAATCTCATGGGGTAGGAAAAAAAGAAATTCCAGCAAGGAAAACTGCCCTTGTTGCTGAAGATGCAGTTCACAGGGATGATACCTCAAGGGGCTGTCACAATTTTGTAATTAAATAATGTAGTAAAAGCTAATTGATTGCCTTTCCCACCCCCTTACCCTCATTAAGATTTCCTGTGAGGCTTCACAGATTCTAACCACCAATATAAATAATTGATAAATGATTATGATTCAACTCCTTGAACAAAACAGTGCAAGACTACCAGGGTATACTGTTTTTCACAGCTGACATAAGCACTGCATGTGAAGTAAATCCAGCAACACTTGGTGCAGAAACAAACCCTAACATATGCAAAAATCTATAGGTCCTGAATGCCAGAAGCTTTGGATTAAAAGGATTTCCATACACAGCATCAGGTGTGTCAGAACATCTGTCACCACTGAATTAGCAGAGATCTACTTTGCAATGAAAGACAGCATTCACAGGGAGTTAGGGTTCAACAGCACCTTCCAGAAAAAACATCTGAAAGCCTGGGTCTATAACGCAGACCCTAACCATGTCTCCCAGCTGAAGGGAGAGATCTGAGAGGCAGACAGACTCTCAAAAACAGACTGACCCATTTCTCCACAGTGCTACACACTGGCAATTCCTAGAAAGCTTTAGCTACTGCATACCAGGTTACACATCATAATTAAAATCACCTTCGCAGAACCATATTGCCTGTGCTTTGCAGCAACTGTAGCTCATGACAAAGGCAGGATTCTGTACTGGTGCTTACTTTAGCAGAACACTGGGATCTACAGGAATTCTCCCTCCAAGTGGTTTGTGACTAGAAAACATCACAAATAAAAGTCTGGAGAAGGAACATTTTCAAACTAAGAACTGAGCGAAAGTTATTCCTAAAAAGTTTGCATTAAAATCTTCCCAAATTAAATATTCTGATTCAAAAAGAAAAGTTTGTCAATAAGGCTTATGATTCAGAAATGATGTTAATTTCCTTGTCTAAGCTACTATTTTATCTATTTCTCCCACAGTTTCATCTATTTCTCCCTTGCCATCCTCTGTTCTCTATAGGACCAGGCTCCTGTGTTGCATCAAGTCTTTCAGGATACATTTCAGCTGACCAACTGGAGCTGCTGCTCATCATCACCAATCCTCTCCAGACCAGCTTCTGGAAGCAGAAAGTGTAGGACATGCCCAAAGAAAGTTCTATCCACAACTGCAGGATTCTGGACAGCTGACTTGTTAAAAAGACATTCCTTCACATGGTCTGAACATCAGTATTGTCAAAATGTTGTACCATTATTTAGCTTTTCTCAAATTTGACTGGTTCTCAGGAGTCAGTTTAATGAAGAAGCAAGGGTCAAAATGTCAGTTATTTTGCAAAGGACAATTTCACCCCAAAGCCACAGCTTTCTTTCATACACAAGAACACAGATCATTCCTCCACCTCATATACAAAGACAATTTCCTTACGTTATAGAAGCCTGCAGTTTTAAAGCCTTTCCCCTGAGGACGAGAAACTGCCTGAGGTGGTAAGAGGGACAGCATCCAGTTAACCTTTTCCCAAAGGTCCCATGCCAACAGCTGGCACTGCAGTCAGCACCCACCCAGCCTGGTGCCCAGCACGGAAGGTTATCCTGGGCAGAAACATCACAGCACAGAGCGCAGCAAAGCACAGGGAAACACTCAGGGTATACTTGCACAACTCCGCAATAGCTAAAGGGCAACATCCTTCCAGTTCGGTCCCCTCATCTGTGATGATGAGTCGTGTCTTGTTTGGTCAGCTGCAGCAGCATTACAGTTCAAGAGAGGTCCTTAAACAAAACACCTGACTTCTGATGGCTTCTACAACAACAGGCTGCACTGGCCACTGTCAGACACAAGGGCTTCTCTTATTTATAAACCAAGCCATGAGCTGAATAGGGGAGAGGAAGTAGAGTGATTTATCCCCATGGCAAGAAGGTGAAAGACAGCAGTAAGAGTCTTCCTAAGATAACTGATGATTTCCACTGCACAGGCAAAAACCCTGCAAGTTCTTCTCCATGATAAAGTGCATTTCTTGCTCCAGTGATCTTTTAGCATCGGTAGCACTATCCAACTGCTGCAACACATCCAGAAATACTCATTTCAAGCTTTAACACTTCAGTCTGAATCTACTGCATAGTACAAACAAGCCTGAAATCTCAAGCTGCACATATTTTTCAGGTAAACAGATTTCCAGGAATAATCTGCCTTATAAAAATTATTTTTAAAGTCCAAATGAAAATTAGGAAAGTAAACTTGTATTTAATATTTTACCTTTAAAAGGAGGTAAATTCCTGTAAACAAAGTTTTGTTTATATATATTAATTTATTATGCTATAATTTTTTAATGAGTGTTGTGTTCATAGCCAATCTGCATGACATGTTTTTTGCAGATAAGCAATTTTATTTACATTAAAGCTTCATTCTGAGCAAGTTTTAGCCTTAGAAAATTAAATTAGTGGAAAAAAAATACATCCAAAGGCACTGTCAATTATTCACCAGACTCTATACTAATTTAGGCTCCTCAAACATCCAACTGTCCTGTGTCCAATCTTAACATGAAAATTGTAGCTTCCAATAAAATTGCATTCAATAAAGCCTTGGACAACCAAATAAATAGAGGCAGTCCAGTGGAGTTTATGTGATCAGTCACAAACACTTAGCTGCCTGAGATTATTACAAACACAGAACAGATGTGAATTTCAAAATAAGGTTTATTACTGATAAGTGTAACAAGGCAGCAATCCATGTCACACCCTATTTCCTGGTCATAAAAGTTATCTCCTGTTTTAGAAGCGGTATCTTGACCAAGAGTTATCCTTGCCCTTATGTATCTGTTCATCTTTGAGGTGAGAACCAATCCGGGCACATTCCTGAAGTTCTGCAGTTCAGCAGATAGGAAGGAAGGCTGAGTGAAAAAACCCAACTATTTTAAAAATCATCTGCAGTCATCTTCCTGAAATCTCACCAAAGATCTAAGCAAGCAGCAAATGGGAAAACAGCATTCAAGAAGCTCAGCTAACAAAAGTACTTTTCTCCACCTCTAAAATGACACAGCACAGTGCAGCATCAGCCTACAAAGCCCAACAGGCTGAAAACTGTGTTCCAGAGGCTTAACCACAGACACCATTCCACGAAATTCCAAATGGATATTCAGGTTGCTTTTAAAGCACACAGCAACTGGCGTTACCCCTCCACCCAAGACCACAATCACACCCTATTAGAAAGCAACTTTTTACAGCAATTAAGTAGTTCATTTGTCAAAGGCACCAAACGCCCCAGCAGTTCATAGGGAGAAAAAAAAACAAAAACCACCACCCCCCCCAAAAAAGGCCTCCATTTATGAGGTTTAGATTTGTTCTCCTCTGTATCACTCAAGAAAAAAGGTAGCATGAGAGCTTCTCCAAGTTTCTCAGTAATTGATGATGCATAGAAGTTACCAGGAAACATGATCTATGAGGCACATTAATGACGCAGCTTTGGTCATGGGGTTTGGGGATTTTTTAAATTTATTTTAACTTTAAACCACTATTCTACCTACTTCTCAACACAGGTAAAGGTCTGTGCTGCAACGATCAATTTGCCACATGTAGTCTGCACTCCGAGGATCCAATCTCCACTCTGAACGGAACAGAGAGGTGAACTAATTAAGAACACCCTGGTAGCACTAATCCTCCTCTTCCTCACAGTGCCTATCAGGTAGTTCTGGAACAGTTAAGCTCTCCTTCCGTTCACTGAGGGCTGCAAAAGACTCAGTGTCCGTCACATTCCTCCCCTAAAATTATACCTTTATTGAAGCAATCAGTCCTCTGAATTCCCAAGAAAGCTCAGGCATGCATCCACACCTTCCTGTCATTGATGTGAACACCACCCAGCAACATGATTTTCTGCAAGTGACCAGAACTATCAAAATTACCCTTTCAACTCTAGTAAAAAACTAAGACTCCCCCCTTCAGGAAGAATCCAAAGGGGCTTTGATTTCAACTTCCACATTCACCTCATTTATGCAGGAGTTATTCTAGTGATGGTACCAATTGAGTGAAACCCCACAACAGGAAGAATATCTTTAGCTTAAAGCATCTGACTTCATCAACTCTTCAGAAGGCAGAGCTCATTTGGCAAGAAATGAAAGGAACTGCAGAATCTGCTCCAGAAGTGGCGTCTTCCCCCTTTCCTTTACACAATCTTCATGCATATTTTGGATGTGAGAGGTGTATTCTTTGGCAGTTGCCGTCTGAACTCCCAAAGAATGGAGCAGACCACAAGATCATCTCCCTTGCTCCACCTACAAACCCTTAACAACAAAAAAGGGGGTGGTGGTGGTGATCCTATACGGTTGCCTAATATGCCAAGGGGAAGATTTATATCCTATAAAGTTGCCTGAATACTTGGAGGGCAACACATATAGAAGACAGATAAAGTTAAAGAAAGCATAAAACCAGCTGGCAGGAAGACAAACTTTCTGTACTTGCCATTGGTTTGCCTGACACCAGCTGACTGTTCCAGTAGTCCTTCACACCAGAAGCAAAGCAGCTGAAATTCATCCCTGATGCAACTCCAGCGAGACTAATAGGTTTCCACAAGAACGAATCAGGCCCTGTATATCTAAAACCAAACCCACTAAAGTTTCACTGAAGCGAAATTGCAGGAGTACAATCTATGGATAACAGCTGGAGAACATTAACTCTCCCCCACAGCCCTTGCCGGGGTTAATTTTTTTCTTTCTGTTCAGACAGGAAGCAGTCATATACCATACTGCATAATATAAGGATCCTGGGATATAAAGACGAGTAGAAAAGGATTACAAAGAGCACTCTACAAGTTTTTAGCAAAGTTAACGCTGCCATAACCCCCGAGCTCCCTTCGAACAGCAAGCCGCGCCGCTGCCCCGCCATCATGAGCTGAGACAGCACTTAAATTCCTACCTAGTAAGAAAAAAGAAAAACTTAAAAATTAGGGGTGTTTTAAGTGTCGCGGCGCAGCGGGAGCCCAAGGGTTGTGTCGTGAATCCGGGCGGGGGTCGCCCCGGTCGGGGTGAGGAGGACTCCGCCGCCGCGCCCCTCGCCCGGTCCCCCCCTCCCCGGCCGGGACGCCGCCGCCGCAGGACCCTCCTGCCTCGCCCGGAGCTCACCCTCGCTGCCGTACTGCTTGCCATTGTTCGCGCCCATCCTGCCGCCTTCATGCTCGTCGCCGCTTTCCCACGCCGCCGCTCAGCATCTCCGCCGCGGGGCGCCGAGCGGCCGCGGCTGGCGGAGCGCAGCCCTGGGGCAGTGCCGCTGGGGGAACAGCCCCCGAAAGTTTTCACGGCGACATGTCCGAAGCAGCCTTGCAACTTCCTCCGCTTCTTCTCGGGTGGCCGACACCCTCCCTTCCCCGCGTCACAAAAGAAAAAAAAAAAAAAATTAAAAAAGAAAAAAGAAAAAAACTTTAAAAGGGAAAGAATCAAAAATGCGATGTATCGGTGCGCCCTCCCCGCCCCGGTTTCTAGCCGGGGTGTCAGGGCAAGGAACGCGGCTCCAGTTATAATCCACAAGCAGGACGGCCTCCGGGCGCTGGCTCCACTGCCCCGCGGCTGCCGCTCGGCTCCTCCGATGCTTCAGCGCCGCTCCGCCTTCCTCCTCCTCCTCCTCGCAGCCCTGCCGCCGCTGCCGCCTCCCCCGGGAGGCCGCCGCCAACCACTTGTTGCCCGGGGCGGGAGGAGCGGGAGCCTCCGCCGCAGACTTTTGTTAGCGGCAGGCGCCTCCTCCCGGCGCCCCGCGCCGCCGGGCCGGGGGAGGGAGGGGATGGGATGCGGGAGGATGGAGCCCGGGGCCGGCCCCGGCCCTTAAAGACACAGCGCCCGGCCCGGGGGCTCCCGGGGCCGCAGTCCCCTGCCTCCCCCGCTGTCCCAGCCCGGCGGGGGTGGCTGCGGGCGCTGCTCGCACAGACCCGCCCAGGGCGGCCCTGCCCGGGTGTCCTTCGGACGGGCAGGGCGGGCGCTCTGCGTTCTGCACCTTCGGGGCACCCCCGACCCTGTGCCACTCACGGGGGCTGACAAAGTCACCGTGTGTAGCAGGAAGCCGCAGAGCAGGGCCGCTTACTTCTCGTTGCCTCTCTGTTCGAGCTGTTTTGTCCTTGCAAATGGTATCCCACAGTCACTCAGTTCCAGTGAATCACTCCCGGGCTTTGTCGCCACATCGAAGAAAAAATACCCAACCATTGAACATCCCCCAAATTAGTTCTTCAGGTGTCCTATAGGGGTGTATCTCATCCCTTGCGACGAGATGTTTCTATTTAATTCAGCTTTCTTAAAAAACAGTTTCTGCTTCTTTCATCCCAAAAGACAGGCTCTTAAACTCTCAAGACCACTGGGATTGTCAGGGATAGTGGACATTGCTAATGGGGTAAGTGCCTTTCCCCAGTGCAGCCCATCCAAACAACAGCACTGGGAAGCAAGGATTTCACTACTGCATGAGAGCCCACACCATCTCTGCCTGGCGAAAGGGGCTGGATAACAAGAGGTGCTGTCAAATGGGAGCGTGTGACCAGGTTCACACAAAAACTGCCAGTCCCAATAAGATACTTGCCCACAATGGGCTAGTTTAAAATATCAATTAAATTTGCTCCACACAATTGTTATCCAGATGAAGTGGTAATCTGGTGTTACCAAAGGCTTTTTGGGAAAGAATCAGGTTTAAAAGAAGTGAAAAAGAATGAAAGTTTGTGCTAGGTGGAGAGACGCTGGAGCAGGCAGTCCTGGTTTGGTGCTGGTATCTCACCTCTGCCTTGGCCTGATGGTGCTGGCTCTGTCTGGTGGCAGGTCAGGGTGTAACAAGCAGGGATCCCCAGCCCAGGTGTGCAGGGGGTCTTGTGGCACATTTGTCAGCACAGGGAGCAGCACAGGTACATGTAACTATACCTGAAATGTGGTTCCACACGTACCTGCAGGATGTGTGTGGGAATAGGGGAACCCACACTTCCAGAAGCAGGGTGTCAGCTTGTAGCCCACACAGCCAGGGGAGTGGCAAGCCCAAAGCAATGCATGTTTGAGACTAAGACTTCTTAGGATTAGTTTCAAAGCTGTTTACTAACATTTTCCAAGTATCTATGGTTGGTGTTTATGTGTTGTATTGCTCATACGGACCCTTAGCCTAGACCTCACTGATTGCCAGGTCAACATGTCCTTGTTAAAAAGACAAAAACTCTTCAATTTTGATTTGATTAAACCATGATTTGAGCCGTGTTCCTTGCACCACACTATGATCTTACATATGAAAAAGCCTGTCTTCCTAAACATACCACAACACACACAAGACAATTACTGCATGTACAGATTATTCTGAGCTAATTATATGTTTGTCAATTTACACAAATGGCATATGAAATTACAGAGGCAAAAGTATCAACACTGACATGACTACAGGAAAGGTGTCTAAAACCTGAAGTTTTGGGGATACAGGGTTAATTTTTAAAAAAGTACATTTTCATTAAGAGGTGGGCTAATTACCAGAAGCTAAAATGAGTACCAGCAACACAGATGACTGACAAGTAATCAGGCAATGTTTATGAGGCTCTAATCCCATCAGATACCCATCATTAACTTTCTCCTTGTAAAAAGGTTTTGGTCCTGATTCAATACTGAATACTAAAATACTATGCTACACACACCCTTCAATCCTCAAAAATCAGTGAAGGTCTAAGAAAACAGTGCCTTCTGGGGTCAGACTCATCAAATGACCACCCTAGGTCCTTTGAAACAAAATACGAATCAGTCTAGAAAAATAGGTTTCTATAACCAAAGGTTAACTTCTAAGCACTGATATTAAACAAACTTAGTACTGTGCCAAAGCAGGTAAGCCTTGACACAAGTGTCTGCTTTGAACATCCTCGACTTCCTTTTTGAGAGTTACCTGTTCAGGGTCAGGGCAGGGGAGTGGGGGAGCAATCTGCCTTCTGTAAGACAGTAAATGGTTGTGGGGCAAGGTCACTCACATATGGGCCCACAGACTCCCAACAAGCACATACATCCAAGTACTTTTTTCCTGCTGTGTGGCTTGTGGAGTTTGGAAAACACACCCCAAACACTTGCTAGGAACTCACCTAGGCAGAGTAGGATGTTAAAGAAAAATACAGGGCATTCTAGAGCACAGCAGCCTGCCTTTGTCACTCAAGCCCTCATGCCCAGCTCAGCTGGGGCCAGCATGCCCAGCCATACCCTGCTCCCCACCCGTACTGAGGGGCAGTGCGAGTCCCCAGCTGCAGGAGAGCACATGCAGGCTGGAATCAACACGTCCCTGCTCCACGTGCAGCACAGCTGCTCTTCGTTCTAGCCTGAAATACGGCAATGGGAGTACCCACTGCGAGCAACTCCCAAGGCAACCTCTCACCTCCGCATGTCACGCTGTGTGCTCCTCACCCCGTGGCAGTCAAACACCCGAAAGCTTTCCTGTGTGAGCCGTAGGACCAGCAAAGCCAATGATCCCACTTCTAATTCCTAGAAAGCTGTGCAGCCTTTTTGACACGTAAGAGAGAGATTTCTCAGACTGGTTGGAAACATCATCTCACGTAGGCCCAAGCGCATAGCTGTATGTAAATACTCTTACATCATTCAGAAAAAAAAAATCTCCTTGAGATGGAATATGGCAGTTTCCCTCCTGCACCACAACTGAAATGACTCCCTTTGCCAAGGGGCAATTTTGCTTATCAAAACCAGCATAGGCTGGTGCTTTGTGAGACAGGAAGTTCAGCTGTTGAGGGAGCCCTGTAAAGAATAAAGACATTAGACAGACATGTCACCATTCTGTCAAGTTGATGACATAAATCCCAGGAATATTCCACCATGACCAGAACCAAAAGGAAAGACAAACAAAACCAATAAAACAAAAAAAACCCTAATAACAAAACCTCCCCCACAAAAAAACCAAACCAAACAAAACAAAACAACCAAAACTAAACACACAAGCAAACAAGCAAACAAAAAATACCCGGGAAAAAAAAAGTCTATAGGAGAAAGAAGGTCTTGGTCTAGGAAATCTGAATACAGCTTTCTGATGAAGGACTGAATATCACTACTGCGCATCATGTTACACTCTTTCTGTATGAGAATGAGGTGGCAGACACAGGGACAAACAGTAAAGCACCAAACTCAATTTGTTTGAAGGCATAGAACTCTCACCAGAAATGTACCCATCACAGATGATACTGCTGACAGTGCGTAACTGTTTCATGCAAGGCATTTAGGACACTCAAACTTGGAGCTCCATAAGCCCAAAAGCATCAACATGAGCAGAGAAGTTGGGAAATGCTAGTTTGAAGAGGGCCTACAAGTTCCATCTAGGACTGAGTCATCTTACAGCCCTTCAGTATTTACCAAACACTCGGTTCATTGTGGGATTCACTGTGGGACCCTGGGAGGCCCGTTATGTTCAGACATGTGGTTTGGGACTTAGTACTCTTATGGTGTCACACACGAGACTTAAGAAGGTATTATCTTTCAACAATTTCTGAGATGTTTCGCTCATTCTTGGCAAAGTTATGTAGGAGGTTTTTTCCCTTTTTTTTAAATCCTTGTCTGTTAGTTGGTCCATATCTATACATTGTGATTATGACATGATGTTTACTGTACTGTATGGACACAAACACACGTACTCGAACTAGGCTGAGGAGCTAAAAAGGAGAGTTAAAAGAGAGAGCTAAATGAGGGTCTAAAAAGAGCGAGCAAAAGGAGAGGCCAAAGAGAGAGGGCAGAACCCTCTGACCTTTATTTATATGTTCTTAGAAATCACCGTGGATTGGAGGTAGAAACTACCCCCTCTCAATCACACTGGTCAAAGGAAAAGTCCATCACATGTCTCCGCCTAGGAGAATGGAATGAAAACAAGAAGGACAGTTAGCAAAAACATGGCCATGTTTACAACAGCATGCGTGAGAAAGTACTACAGCAAAGAGAAACATTGAAAAACTGCAAAACACAGGACAACAATTATCCACCTTGAACTACATAGTATATTTATATATAAATACAAAGGACTGGTAGGAGTCTCTTGGCTGTGACTGAGTTAAGCTGTCTGAACCACATCACATAACTCCTGTGTGAAGCTGTTTACAGTAACCCATTAAGACACTCTCACCTTCAAAATGGTTCAAAGAATCTGAGAGCACATCAGTTCTGCCATCTTTGCTATGATCCAAAGGAGATGCAGTGGTTTCTGCAAGGACAAGAACAACTTTTGGTGTTTTTGCCTCTTAATATAAGCAGTACACGCCCACTTGAGAGGGGAGGAGATGGAGTACTATCAAATGCTGGGTTTGCAACACAGAAAGATTTATTGTTCCATATGGGATGTGCCTTCCTATGCTTTCCTTCTTCATAATGAGATATCAGTGCATTTTTCTTAGACTTGTATCCTGTCCCAACAAGAGGAGATTAGAAATTATTAGAGTTTGAGGAAAAATAAGAAAGCTAGGGATCAAAATGTTTCTATTTGGATGTGTTGCTACAATGATTTTTGGGAATGTTTGCGTTACATCTCTATTCATTATGGACCTCCCTCTGTGGTACATTACATGTCTCATGATGCACCATTTTTCTGTATCATGAATGAAACCACAGTGATTTTCTAAGAATAGCTGAACAAAGAGTTCTGGATAAAGAAAAAAAAAATTTGGAAGCAGAACTTTTTCCATAAGGTATCCTCACAGCAATTCCAGGACTAAATAATTTGGCTTTGAAATTTTTGCCACAGTTGTTTTGGCAGGGTTTTTTTCTTCAGTTTTAGGCTAAGCTTTCCTCTTCAAAAGAAAGAATGAACAAATATAAAAAACTTCCAGCTACTTCCAAGTAGCCTTTGTCAAAGTTCAATTTAAAAGCCATTTGTATTTCAGGTAAAAAATCCAGCAGCAAATCTAAGATTACTTTTCCATTTGGTGAAAGAAACTTTGATTTTTCCTTTCCTTTCCTTTCCTTTCCTTTCCTTTCCTTTCCTTTCCTTTCCTTTCCTTTCCTTTCCTTTCCTTTCCTTTCCTTTCCTTTCCTTTCCTTTCCTCTTTTCCTTCCTTGAACATTTTAAGCTTTTCATTTCACAATTTGTATTGAAATAAAATATTAAAAAATTCAGTATCCTTTTAACTACAGCAGAAGCCAAGTGATATTTTTCTAATTAAGTCTACTTTTACATCACCATGTTCATAGGGCTGCGTATATTTTGTGAATGCTTCATGATAATATCTGTGTTGACTGCTTTTGGGCATTGTAAAGGGAAAAAGAATCCAAAAGAAATTTGTCTAATATGTTGCTGGCAACTTAAAACCGTTATCAAAAGCATATTGTTTCATTAACTACAAAATGATCCATTAATGCTATGTACCTCCTAAAGAAAGAAGAAGTCTAGATTATCTTCATCATTATAGATAAAAGTTACGGCCTCAGTGCCCTGTGACCTGAGAGTATGTGCCATTTTCTCATTAGTAGCCTTAGTGTCATTATGAGTGACTTGATCTACGTGGCTAAAAAGCTGCAGGATCTAAGGATAACTCTGACTGTATTTAAGGGGCAGCTTTTAGTAGAGCCTCTTCTCCTGGCTGAGAACTCTCCTAGCATCCACTTGCATGAGGTCAGGCTGCTCCAGCCAAGCAAAGGCTCTGGTCCCACAATGACTTCAACAGGTCTGGTTGAAATGCACTAAATCAAGGTGGTGCTCAAGTTCTAGGACATTTTGGATAAAATGGGTTTATGTTCTGATGGGTTTGTCTGATGGGATCATAGACAAGGCAAAGTACAGGCAGTTCTATCAAATAAAGATCCAGTTTTATTTTAAACTTCTTTCAGAACCTCTACTAATTCAAATCTTTAAAGGTTTTTAATGGACCTGGGATTTTAAGACATTTTTCCTGATTTTTTTTCAATTTTACAGAAGAAAATCCTCACTCAGATCTGATTTTTCCCTTCTTCCAACAACAAAGGCAATAAATAAGGTTCAGACTGTGTTGAAACGTGTTTTACATTACATGTAAAATCTGTTGAAAATAGTGAGTTTGAAAAGCCAAGCTCCTAAGTCTCACATGTAAGAAAACACAGGAATGAAGACCGTGTATAGCTCCAGAAGCACCATCCTGAATTCCCCTGCCTCGTCTGCAGTACACCTTCCACAACAGACAAACCTGAGGCCTTCAGCCAACGCTGCAAAACCACTTAATTCCCAGAAGCAGTTTGCAATTATGTAAATGGTGGCATTTTAATGCATAGGCACAATGAGACATAGCAGAATTGTAGGAGCAAAATTAATTCTGGCATTTCACAGCTTATGTCTGACCTTGCAATTTTAACATAGAGGTTTTTTGATTGGATTTAAGAAACAGTGTTGGCTGGCGCACTCTCCAAAAACTGAGCAAAGAATGAACTTAAGATACATTGCCTCATCGCATTGACATCTATAGCAATGATTTTCAGGGCTAGAAGCCTGAACTCTGCTAAACAGACTGCTGTTAGTTGGATTAAGGGAAGTATTGAAGGAAACATAAGACTCTCCAAGCGCCATGGTTGTGTCTATGCTTCTTCTCAGAAAGAAGTTGTGGCCTTCTTTCTGGGCATGGCCAGGTATTCTTCCAGTGACAAACAGAGCAGGGTGAGGTTTGTGCCTGGGTTGTTCATGGTAGACCCTCATGCTGTGGACATTCTGTACACAGGGATGTGGGCACACTCTGGAAACCCCTGTCTAGAAACAGCCTGCAGGAATCAACACTGAGGAAAGACAAAGCTTTTTTTTTCAGTGATGTGTGTCTTCTCAAGAAGCAGCAGGTGTTGCAGGATCACAGGGTGCTGGACAAAGGCCACTGCATTAGACCAAGCTTCTTCTGGCCATTGCATCTCTGTAAGCACAGTTTCTTCTGCTTTGACCACTACCCCCACAAACAGAGCCACACCACATGCACACTAAAGTCTCATTTCACATCCCTTCTTCCCATCTGGCTAGGCCTAGTCTTAGCTTCTCGTGCCCCATGTATACCAGACACCTCACTCAACAAAGCTCGCTTTCACCCTTCTGGCCTTCCCTCCCTTCCTCCTGCCTCTACGGTCTTACCTGCCAAGCTGGTAACCAGTACACTCTTGCATTTCCACAAAACTTTTCTCCTCAGCACTTATCTCCACTAACTTCCTTCTACATTCAGTCCTCATGAGTATTCCCTGAACCAATTTTCTTCTGGTCTCTTGCCACTGCCGCTGCCAGTTCCATTCTTCTGCCTCAGACTGATGTTAATTCAAAACATTCTAAGCAAATTCAGAGGCAGTGGCTTTTGAATTGTTCAGTCCTGATGAACTCCTTCCCAGTTCTTTCTTCTTTTCATAAGGAGAAACAGCAAAATTTAGCCACGTGAAAGGGAGTTTCACCAAGATACCTTCAATCAGAAGGTTTTGCTGTGTTTCAGAACTTTCTGAGACATCACACCTGAGTTACCCAGCCTGCAGCCAAAATGCCTTCTTTTCCCTTGGTGGTGTCACTCCTTACACAGCCAGCCTGGATTTCCTTCCAAGTTTGGATTGACTTTCCTCAGTTTTCAATGAAGAATTCACAGATAGCTCTGTACAAGGTTTAGTGAGGGGAAAAAAATCTCTTTGCTGACCCTGGATCTCCTCACAGGCCTGGCAGAATCATACCTTGCCCAGTCACTGGGTCACTCAACTCACAGATGGTGCTGAGCTAGGTTTCTTCTGAGGCAGCTTGCACCCACTGAGAGCAAGCTGTGTGCACCTTCTCCCAAAGGCAAAGCCAGCAAATGGCCACTCTGTTGTCAGTAACACTAATACCACTGTCACCACATCCTGCACCCTTAACCAAGAACCAGACCTTGGTTTGTAAACAGCAGTGTGGTACGCTGAGAAAAATGGGTTCATGAAGAAGCACGCACAAGCAGTTCTTTCCGTGCTGCAGACTGGACTACCATGGCTCAGTGAAGGAAAAGTTCATGTCCATGTAAGCATTATCATTTACGTGTTGAAACAAAGCTAAGGTGTGAACATCAGCCATGAACCTGCAGAGGACACCAATGGCAGCTGTCCGGATGCAAAGGAACAGTTCAAACATCAGCCCATGAAAAGCATGTGTACTTCCCCTCGCACAACAGGACAGTCTCATTTGGGTGCTCTGCTAGGACGTTTTTCACATAATAAGATACCAAGATTCTTTGCCTTTGGCAAATTTTCCAGCAGATGGCAAAGGTCCCAGTGGAGTGATTCTAGCATGCAGTGCATCATGTTCAGAGAAAAGGTCCTCTGCCTTCTCCAGTTTTCATCCCCCCACAGACAGCTTGCCTTGTCCCATATTGTTGTGGTTTAGGAATGGTATTCCCCAATGTAATGCTCCCACTGAAAGACTCCAAACCATGCACTGCTCACTCACTCCCTCTTCTCTTTCCCTGCAGAAGGCTGGAGAGGAGAACTGGAGACACAAAAGGTCAAGATCATGGGCTGAGAGAAGAACAATTTAATGGAAACAGCAATGAGATAAGAAATGAGTAATAACAGCAACAGTATTAATAACAGAGTGTACAAGAGGCAAGTGATTCACACACGAGAGCTCACCACTAGGAACACAATGCTACCCCGACAGCTCCCCTCCCTCGACGTGACCAGGAGGGACCCCTCCCACACTACACCCCCTGTAAATGACATGAGGTGGTACAGAACCTCAGCACCCTGGCCATGCCCCTCCTGGCTACTGCCAGGAAAAATTGACCCTTACCTAGCCAGAACCAGGACACATGAGCCTATGACTAATTTGGGAATTTGCTGTAAGGACAGTGTCCACATATAAAGCCAGCACAATTAGCATACATTTAATATTTCCAGAAATTTTGAGACATCATCTAGCAGGCTAATTTCTGACTCAACTAAATCGGTCAATTGCTTCTGGGAAACGAGGTATCGTTGCTTCCTTTTCAACATTCAGATCTACTATTCTAAAGATTTTTGCTCATACATATTAAATGTCTTGTGCATGTCCTTTGCAGTTAAGAGTATATTAAAGGGGTCTTGCTAAAAAGTGAGCCAAGAGCTGAAGCACTACGTTTTCAACTTGATTTTCATTGATACATCCATACTATGAGACTCTGTTCTTCACCACACAACCTCCCCCTTCCTGATGGCTCCAGGAGGAGTCCACCTGTTTCATTTTCACAAAACTTTGCTCAGAGGAACACCTCATGACAAGGTAAGGAGTGCAGCCTACCGCCTAAGCTTTAGCATACCACAACCACAGAATAGATTTTAGATTCTAGATTTTTACATCAGGGAGATGCCATATTCAGGGAAACAGTTTTCCAAAGCAATGGAGCTCATCTGATGTTTCCCTAAATGTGGGAAACTGGATGGCATAGTTTCCAGATCTCCATGCATAAGCTCTAAGAAGGACCAGACATACTTGGTTTTAACCCAAGTAGATCAGTGGTTGACAATATATCCATACCACAATTTTCTTTCTTATATAATTCCTCTTCAAAATTACCATCAGTCTTCAGCACAAAGACAGCTTTATATCTATATTTATGTCATTTTCCGCATGGTATACGTTTAGTTTAGCACAGAGATTTTTCAACGTTCGTTTTTCACATGGATCATCTTTCAATATGGATTGGCTGTTATCTCCTATGCCTTTGAAGCAGCTAAATCAACTGCTTAATCAAAGGTAAACAGCCAACAGTGGTGGCTTTTTGCATGGATACTTTTCCTTTTACTCCGCTAAATCCTAGTAACAAGTACACGCTGTGTGTGGTACAAGCCTGGGCTCTAGGCCATGGCCTGACCTTCATCTCTGAAGGTCTCAGCAGTCTATGTAGTTCTCCCTGTCATGGCTTCACACTTCATTCTTTGCCCAACCAGGCATTTTTAGGCTGATGGCCAGAATTCAACTTGGTAATGCAAGTGTCTAGTGTACACTGACCTTACTCAAATGCTGATGAATGTACTGGATTAACAAACACCATTATCTTGAAGACATAATTTTTCTGGAAGTTTTCAACCATTAACAAGGCTAAACAGAATACAAAGTTACATTTTCTAAAACAGAGGCTTTTGTGACTTTTGTCCTTTTGCTGCTCATTTCATTGACAGGGATCAAGTTAAAGAGTCTGAGAAACTTCAGGCATTTCTAAATCCATTTCTTGGCACTTATGAACTCTGGTGACCAGGTTCAAAATGGCAGTAATAAATTAATGAATAATTCAAAACCACTTATGGAAGTCACCCTCACCAATTTCCCTTCACATCCCATGTGCTGAACAGTGAAGACAGCTACAATGGTTGGCTTTACCAGGACATTAAAGCTGTTACAAGGGTTTAAAAGATAAGAGTAGCAGCACACACAGTTTCAAGTAGAAGTTACATTATACATGGTGATATCAAGCCAATGTTCTCATGAAAGCAGTCATTTAGCGAGTTTAATGAGAGCAATTTGTCAACAATTTCACACACCATTTGCCTAGAATTCTCCAGTGCAGGATTTCACTGCACGCTCCTCCCCTCTCCCCACCATAAAGTGCATGTTGTATACAGTTTTGCCTATCATTAATCATCTTTTCAGTGCTGCAAGTTCAATGCTGCTTTCCCAGAAGGAGCCCAAGGTAGCAACATAGCCAAAAGAGGGAAAAGTCATGGGAAAAGAAGAATATAAATGTTCACTTCACCAAAACAAAACTTTAAAAAAAAGAGACAAGAACAAAACTCCCAAACCCTAGTAGGACTATCCTTGTCTGCCCATGGTAGCTGCTTCTAACAGCAACTTCTGGAGCTCTACTTTTTCCTTTAGTTGAGTATACAACTATCAAATCCAAATGGTGCTTCTTTCAGCTTAAAAGTTCAAAGCATAGGCTAAGACCATCAGGCAGTTTAAAATAATGCAAAAGATTTCAAAAAAAGTCAAACCACTTCCCCCTCTCATATTGTCATCAGCTTCTGGAATTGTTGCAATTTTTTTCTCAGCTATGTCCAATTCAAAGATAACTCTTGAATTGGACATAGTTGAGGAAAAAAATAGTATTTATTGAAGCTTTGTCTGCAAAACCATGTATTTATTGAAGCTTTGTCTGCAAAAAGCTTGACTTAATAAATAACTTAAGAAGTCATTACTGTTGATTGTCAGCATTTTTTTCCTAACCAAGATGACTGAGGGAAAAGCAGATGGAAAGTAATTAAGAAGATCGGGAGTAAGGTTTGCTGGGAGTAACTGATACTTGTTGGTAAATCTGGGACTCATAAATTATTCTCCTCCATAAAGGAAGAGAAGCAGATGTTTCTGCGATTTCAGCAAGGAGCTAGGGGAGAGCAAGTAAAAATGAAAATAAAAATCAGTAGAAGAACAATGAACCCATAAATATGGAATCCAACTGGTATTGCACACTTCCTTCTTTTCTGTGATGCTCCTAATATGTTTGAAGGATTTGAGAAGTGGAGAAGGAATCCCCTGAGATGATCTTATTAAAAAAATTCAAGACACCAACAACTACAGCTTACTTCATCTTATATAGACTTGTGCAGTAGGAATACGGACAAAAGAAAGCATTAACTTTACTTTTAAATATCTGAACTTTTAAAGATATGTAGGAAGAATTGTCAGTTCTGCAATATCTTGTATGTTATGGTTAAACAATATTGTAAATCTGAGATGAAGTAAAAGGGAAATAGGTGGAGTTTATGCTCAACATAGGATCCCTCCCTTTTGCAGCAAAGGCATTTCAGGAAGGGTGTGAGAACACAGTGGAGGACGGGGGAGCTGTACCGAGCATGTCCTAACGGGCAAGGCATGGCTCAGCGACAAAGCATTTCCATGGAGACAAAACGCTGCTGTCATCCGTACTGGCAGCATTCTCAACCCAGCAGTGCCCAGTTTCACTAACTGTGCTGTCTCCTGCCAGAGGCATCTGAAAGGAGAAGGTTGTTTTCTGAACTGCAGCAAATCAAGATTTTACTATTTTGGCCTTCAGCAATTATCAATAAAAGGTTAAATGAAACATGGGCTTGCATGTATGCATAACTACATGTATATGGCAAACAGAAAATCACTCATTTTTGATTTTTTCTGTATCTGTTTAAAAATGTGTGTATTCTCCTGATTACTTATCCACCCACCTACCTTTCAACATTTTAAAAAATACTCTAAAAACTTTCCCCAAATATACGATACTGCATCTGAAGGAATTACGATGTTCCATCTCAGCTTCTGTTATCCTGTAGGCTTTCAAGAGATTCTCCTTCATGGGGAAAAAAGATAAATCCATACAGAAAGATCAGGGATACATATTTTTTTAATTAAGATTCTATTTTTTTTCCTTCTTGGAAGCTGTTGAAGGGTTGTCAGTGGTTGGCAAGAACGGTTGGCAAAAAAAAAAGAAAAAGAACAAGAAATGAATAGCCTTCTTCCCTGACCCTAGGCGCTCAGGTTTGAATCTGTTCAGATTAGTCAAAAAGAAGTTATTGCAGAAAATAAACAAATGTTGAGGGGTTTTCCTATTTCTATCTAGATTTAATCTCTTTTCTGGATACAGTAATATATGGTAAGATACCATCACCAGTCTCAAATTTAGGAAAGTAATTACTTAGAAACTTCAGAGCTGAGTTTTGAAAATGCACCTCTGGCCATAGTTTATAGTATGGTTACAGTCAGAAAGGTCCTGTAAAAACGATATAAAGATGATGTAATATTGTCAGCCACAGAAAATTCTATTTGTTAAATTAGCAAGGCCAAAGGCTTTTGCTTTCTCTTTTACTCCCATATCACAAAATTCAATGTGGCTGAGGAGCTGCAGAGTGCATTTCTGTGTCATAGAATCATAGAATCATTTAGGTTGGAAAAGACCTCTCAAATCATTGGGTCCAGCTGTTAACCCAGCACTTTGAAGTCCACCACTAAACCACATTCCCAAGCACCACGTCTACATGCCTTTTAAATATCTCCAGGGGTGATGACTCCGCAACTTCCCTGGGCAACCTGTTCTGATGCTGGACAACTCTTTCTGTGAAGAATTTTTTCTACTATCCAATCTAAATCTCTCCTGGCACAACTCGAGGCCATTTCACCTTGTCCTGTCACTTGTTGCCTGAGAGGAGAGATCAATGCTTATCCCACTCCATTCTCCTTTCAGGCAGTTATAGAGAGAGATAAGGTCCCCCCAAACCTCCTCTCGTCCAGGCTAAACATCCCCAGATCCCTCAGAGGCTCCCCACTGGACAGGTGTGCCAAACCCTTAACCAGCTCTGCTGCCCTTCTCTGGACATGCTCCTGCACCTCAGTGTCCTTCCTGAACTGAGGGGCTCAGAACTGGACACAGGATTCGAGGTGTGACCTCACCAGTGCCGAGTGCAGGGGGACAATCACTGCCCTGGTCCTGGTGGCCACACTATTGCTGGTACAGGCCAGGATGCCACTGGCCTTCTTGGCCACCTGGGCACAGCTGGCTCATGTTCAGCCAACTGTTGACCAGCACCCCCAGGTGCTGTTCCAATGTACGGTTTTCCAGCTACCCAAGTGCAGGACCCAGCACTTGGCCTTGTTGAACCTCACAATTGTCCTTGGTCCATTGATCCAGCCTGTACAGACCCCTTTGCAGAGCAATAGCCACTATGGGGGACGAAAGACTCACTTAACATTTTGCACATAAAGACACTCTGTGGACACTCAAGAACCACTTGAAAAACTCTGGAAGCCTTGGGCCCTATGAGTCTTTTATCAGCAGAAGCTTATGCGTGATCAAATCCTTCTCAAAGGAGAATATGTGAGAGCCACATGAAATTCCAGTGGCTGTCTCAACATCAGGTTCTCCTGCATACAGACTGTGGACACTCAGGGCAGTGGTAGAGGCAGGATCTCCATAGGACTGGCTTCACCCATAAGTGAGAGACCAAGGGTATGCCTATATGGAGGATAATTCTCAACCTTTATTGTGAACACCAGATCAAATACTTGCCCTTTGGAAAGTACACATACACCAGGAGTACTCACTGTAGTTTCTTCCCTATTACATAGCTACTGCTACACCACACATCTTTCTGCAGAAGGATGTGACCCTGACCTGTGTCACTGTTGAACCGCTAGCCGAGTGAAGAAATCGAGATGGTCAAGTGGCATAAATCTGAATTTATCATTTAATTATAAAACTTATATAGACTTTTCAAAGGTCGTCCAGATTGGGTAAATCCAAAACCTCCCCCGAGGCCAATTGGCCAGGTCAGAACTGCCCATGTTTTCCAGAGACCGTTTCAATAACATCTAAACTTTATCCTTATTTATAAAACACAGGAAGAAGAAGAGAAAAATTCCCATGGGAAAGAACCTGTGTTACCACAGACCTGAATTAGATATAGGCACATATAACACGTGTTGCTTTAAAACTAAACCTAAGACAACTAAAGATGGGAATATATCAGTTTTACTCAATATTTTCACTAGTTCTGGTACCACATGGTGAAATATGGATACCATCTTAAGGATACATCACATGGAAGAAAGTGGATAAAAGGCTACAAGGATGCTTTTAACTCCATGCATTTTTTTAAAGTGATCATAGTGCAGGAACCAAAATTCTCTCAAAAGAAAATCAGAAAGGCAGGCTCAGAATTCCTCTGATGAAAAGTCCTACTATACCTCATGCCATCTTTGTGGTATTTGCTGACACAGGAGATTATGGAGACAGACAGCACTGTCGGATTCAGAAAGGGTCATGCAAATTTATGAACAGTAGGTCCATAAACAGAAAGGGAACAGGAGGGAATGCACCCTGTAACATCCCTAATCCAACTGTGGATCCAGTGCAACCCAATGGGAATGGACCAGGGAAAATGACTAAAGTTGCACAATCTCATTAAATAGCAACTATAGTTAGCCTTGCTGCTGGAGAGAAAGTGTACTGGGAAACACCGCTGGTCTGATTTTGTGGAGCATTTAGAGAATCTCTGTCCTTCTTTGTAGGCACTTAAAATCTGTACTACTTGCAACTGCATCAGGAATTTGTGACATTCAGCAGACACGCCTCAAAACTACTGAAGTCTGTGATCGTGTTTTCTGTACTGGATAGAACTGTGTTAACATTGACATAATAGGCAGCCCTAGAGTTATTTAATTATTTCAAAAGTCTGAAGAAAAACAGCACTGTAGTTTCGTGTTCTTTTATCCAACTCCTGTTTGCAGTGATGGTGGAGTCAGGCACCCGTCTACTGCTTAAATCTAGCGTCTCAGCCCTGTCCACCCCCACATTGCTGTTCCCTCATGCATATTTGTGACAAACTTGGAACAACATCTGACCTTCGAGGCCTCTATCCACTTCCCTGCTGCCTGCCAACAAATTCTGGCTAACACTTAAAGAAGATATCTCACCACTGACCTGGCACTGTGAGTTATCAGCCTACAGTGAGGCCCCTGCTGTTCAGTAAAACTGTGCCCCAAACACCCCAGGATTCCTAACCCTGAACGCTCACACCCTGTGTTTGTCAGAATAGTGCAACTGAGCTTTATTATTGCATCATTATTAATTTGAAGTATGTGTGCTCTTTTGCCTTCAAAAATAAAGAAAAAGTCTGAATTCAAACAGTTAGAAAAGGGCAAGGGAATATCAATAATCAGCAGTAACAGTCAAGAGCTTTCTGTAAATGCTTCATCATTTCAGCTGAGTTGGTGGAGGCAAAGTGACTGATCTCACAAGTCATCTTAGGACTTGCTACACCTACACCTAGCTATATACTTTTTCATATTCAGGATGTCTGTCCCCGCTTCAAGCTTTTCTGAAGATGCTGCTAAAACTTTGGTAACTGTGGATCTTTATGTAAGATATTTATGAAGTTCTTGCAAAATTTAGAAGCTCTCACAAGAAAACAACCTGGTATGTTTAAAAAGTTACAGTAGGACTGGGTGCTTAAATAGGTACCACTGTTCTTAGGCTATGTCACTGCAAGGTTTGGAAAGAAGAAACTTAGGTTGTTTTCCTACAGAAATCTCAAGGTCAGTGAGAGTCTCTGAAGGTCACTTGGGAAAGGCAGGGATTATGTAAACTGTCCTGGGCCCTGGTTTATCTAATCCAGTTGCAAGACTTTTGGTGATGAAGACAATTTCTCCAATATGCTTGCCATGAGAAACTTTTTCCTGACATCAAACTTGAATCTTCCTTGCTGCACCTGACCAGATTTTGCTCTACCCACCATGGACATGAAGTGCTCACATATATGAGCACAGGCATCCTACCTCCCCCTTCAGTCTTCCTCCTGTCTCTGAGATGAAGGAAGCCACTTCATTATGTCCTTCATTGAGATAAATACTGTTAAGAGCCCTGATCGTCCTTGTGAGTGGTCTTAGATTTCCTCTCCCTCAGCTGTGTCTCCAAGCACAGCACCCAGAACAAGGCACAACACCCAGGTTAAAACCTTACCAGAACTGACCGTCCTGCACAGTGCTGGGGGCTCCTTCACACACAGCCACCGCTCCGTTTCTCCCTTGGATTGGGAGCCTTGCATTCTAGGCAGCAGCTCTGTGTTGTGGATTTATGTTCAGCTTTTGACCCATCTACAGGCTCTGTGCACAGACACAGGCAGCTGCATTCTCTTGCCTGTTTGAGTTGCTGTAGCCTTGGTGGAAGTGATAAATAGACTGCTGTAGATTTATAGTCAGTGAGCAGATGACTCAGAATTGCACAGACTTTGCTTTTATTTCTTCTTTACTTTATCAACAGACTCAAACTCCACAGGGTGTATAAATTCCACAAGCTTTTCTTTCCTTTTCGGACTTTGGAAAAGCGCAGGTCAGGCAGTGGGGGTCCTTTGTACAGGACATTGCTTATCCCTGCATGTGCTCGTGCTCAAAAAACCCGTTTGCGTTCCCTTGGGAATGTACAGTTTAGACATAAATACCTCTTTCTTATTTGGAAATACTCCTCAGTCTTGGATTTTAAGAGGGGTTCAGCTACTCAAGACCAAATGTGGATCTCAGTTATGAAGATAATTGGCCACACCAAGCAATGTGCAGCAGGAGACTCAGGACTGGGAAGAAAAGTTGGTCTGTCTCATAGATAGATTTATACATCTGGAGCTTAAATTCCCAAACCCAGCAATTAGCACAGGAAAAGCATTGGGACAACAATGTTTCTAGGAAACTGTTGACAATTGTTCGGTAGGTAGGAACAAGCATGGAAGAAATGGTTTTAGGATACTCAAAAAACCCTCTTAGAGCAAAAAAACTACCAAAAAAGTAAAGGGAAAAAAAAAAAGAAAAAGAAAAAATAAACAAAATAAATATATCTGAAAAAAGTGTTACTACAAAAAATATAAGGCCTGATTTTTAAGTTATTCTTTTAATAATTAAGATAGTATTTCGTGTAACATAAATAGCAAAACTGGAACTGCTCACAATATTCTACATTCTTTGAAAACAAGGAAAGGAGAAAGTAAAAATATTCTGCATCCAGAAGAGAAAACCTGCAACAATCCTTATCAAAATACACAATAGATACTTTAAAATTACAGTAGTTTTTCATGGCCAATTTTAAAGTTACAGAAAAAGGTTTTCTTGCATATTTTAGCATTAAACCCTTTCACTATGATAAATATATATATAGATATATAAAACAAGTTAGTTGTTAAAAGACACTTCTTTTTTAGGTATGTAAATCAGAAACTTGCTTAGAGTCAAATTTAAGAATTAAAAAACCTTATGAAACTCAATTGCACATGCTGGGCAATTTAATTTCTTATTGACAAGCACTATAGTAAAAAATCCTCTCCATAAAGTGCACCTCTAAAAAAAGTCAAATAAAATTAGAATTCTTTTTAACTAAAGCTAGCGTCATATTGGGTCACCTCCATTAGCCTGAGCACCCGTGAGGTTTTTGATGTGCAAGCACAGCCCTGAAAGTGCAATTGCTGACACCCACCACCCATTCAGGCTGAGTTGCTCTTGAAGTCGTTCTCATGCCACTAAAACATTACTGTGCTATGACCTGTGGCAACGCAGAACCTGCTCTACAGAAAGGTAACTCAGCCATACAGTGCAGCTGGACAGACAACAGAGCAGGAAGAATGGGCCACTTGCACTTTGATGAAGCCAAACATCCCTCTTCAGTGATGTCTTCTTCAATTATTTTAGCTCTAGCTGTCTGCTCTCCACTTTCAGCCTTTTTTTCAGAGGAATAAGCAGTGGAGTCCATATGAACAGAAGAGAAGGAAAAAGACAGAACCAAGGATGCACTGGTGACTAACCAATGAGCAGTGCATGTTTGAGCCTATTATTTTAAATAAACTTTTCAAAAATACATGCCCTCAAAATACCCACATTAATGTAATTGATTTACAGGAAGCCTCTAACTACTAGACCAACAGCCCACAGAAATAAATAGTCATTACAAAGGAATGTTCCAGTATTCCTTGCACAGCTATTACTATTCTAATATCAAGGAAGGAAAGTATTCACTCTTTCATTCAAGGAAATTGGCTATTAATTTTTTTCCCTGAGAAAACTGTTTTGCTGAAGATATAAAATCCTTTCCTTGATTGGAAATTACCTCAGTATTGTCTCTCTTAAAAGTTTCTTATTTAAACCACTCTGGACAACTGGCCTAGCAGAAGGCTGTGTCAGTGCCTCTAGTTCAACACACAGAGCTCCTTTAATTAGGGAAAATGTGTTTCATGAATAAAATCAAGTGGTGTTAATAAGTCTACTCGAAGGGTTAGGTGAAGAGGATCTCAAGGCAGACCTATTTCAGCCAAACTTTCATCTTCATCCATCTTACTGACACAGATTTGAATGTAACCACATATATCATCAGGAATCTTCCCCTCTATTTAAAACTAGACATCAGACATTGATTCATTGGGCTATACTGATTCAGTGATGGAAGCATCAGCAATACATCCCAGAAAGGAAGCCAAAAGCATAAGGAATAGTTCAGCTTATGGGGTGTTGCTGTGAGAAAACTAAGAATTGATGTAAATCAACCCCAGACTTCACTGTGTGGGGAGAGAGAGGAAATTTAACATCACCACGCAAAATTATGTGGTCCTACCACATACTCGAGCTTGTTCGGTTTACTGTAATACCCAATCTGCCAATATTAATTTCTTAATGAAAAACTTACATCTGGGAAACTACATCACCATCAAAGTGACAAAGCCCACATCCTGCTTAAATTTCATTCACTCAAATGGCATATCCATGGAAAATCACTGCGAAACAAACCAGAGTTACAACAGAAGCAGACAAGGAAAAAGCACCATGTTTATTCAAACTAAAAGCATATCTTTTTTCCAAAGAAGCCGGGCCAGTATCTTTGCTACAGTCTACTCAATTAGAAAACCAAAAAAAGCAAATCCAAAAAAACTAACCCACAAAAAATCCTCCAAACACCCAACAAACAACACCAAAAGAAAGAAAACCCACCAAACAAACGAACAAAAAAAAACAACAACAAAACCCCAAGACCCCATGTAACATAATCACACAGATTCACTGAGGTTTTCTGTTGAAACTAGAAACTACATTTCTATTGAATATGTCTGATAAAGAAACAGGTCTTTCTGTAGCAGAAGGGAAAGAGTTAAATTCTAGACATCCTAAATACTCCCACCTTTCCCTGCTGCTGAAGCTGTCGGCACATAACTTGAGAAAGTTGAATTAAAGGAAAAGAATACTGTATACATAACACGTTAAACTATGAGTATGAAAAGAATGTATGTGAAAATCCTGCATATTTTCTGCTTGCCTTTAATTAGAGATGGATTCCTGATCTTGATTATCCTAAGCAGAAAATCAAGACCAGTCCCTGAAACCAAACAGTCTTCCCTTTGTGGGCCTCCTCTTGATTTATGTAGGGCTTTAAACAACACAAAAAACCCCCAGAGCTGGGGTTACTGTTCTTTCACATTAGTTGCTTTTTTTGAGGCTGTAGATGGGCCTATGCTTTAGGATATCTATTTCTCATTACACCTTACATTACAAGAAAAGAGAGGGCTGGGAAAAAAACACTACAGAAAGTGATACCCTTTCAAACTCATATTTTATTAACCATTTTATTATCTTTTGATTAGGAGTCCTCCCATTTTAAGATACCCCTCCTGACAACACATCTTTTTGGTTCAAATACTACTCTGCCACTTTTAAGACACTTAAATCTGTTGCAGAGTATTTTGTGATAACTGCTCATTCAAACTAGCCCTCAGGTACCTTGAATAGATTATTTGACCTAATGAGGCTTCAGCTACTTTGCCACAGGAACTAAGGCAATGATATTTTAGGAGAAGCTACATTTTCAGGTGTGACACAATAATATGACAAAGACAAAATTCTGAAGTAGTTGCTTGTGTGCTTCACAGCTTGCAGGGGTAGAGCAAAGAATAAGGTAAGTGGAGAAAGGGAAAATTATAATGCTAGGATTAAATGGCATTAACACTGAATTACAGAGTTTACCATCACACATTTTAGCTGCATGTTCTCTTCTTGCATGTACAGAGAAAGATTTGAGGCCTTCAGCTCCCCCACAGAACCCTGAAAGATTTAGAATTCTCTTTCTGCCCTGTGGCTACATAGAGGAAGACAGAGAGGCTGAAACCACTCTCTGCCCTTACCCTCTTAGGCAAAGCAGCCATTGTCCCTACCCTTCGGAGGAAGGAGAGACTGGCACATTTCAGGAGGGACCAGCTGACCAAATTTCACTGTCATCCAGCCCACTGGAGGGAATACTGCATTGAAAATGTTGACCCAAGGGCAGAGGGAACATGGTGTGCCCAAAGCAAGAAACTCTGCCCAAATGAAGAGAGAGCAGGGGCCTGCTTCAGTGCATAGCAGGGACTACATTGCCATGAGGGATGCCATGGTCTGGCAGGTTGCTAAATTAGAAGTATGTGTTTGGTTACAAAGCCATTATACAAAATATCCAAGTCTCAACTGTTTTCCAAAATGAGTGAAGGCAGCGGGTCAGTAAGATGAAATGCTTACACCCTGATCAAGTTCTCATTAGCTGAACACGGAAAAACAGCAAAACCTGGTTTGCATTTATGTTTTCTCCTAAAGCCACAGGCTAACGCATCACTGTACGGCACTGACAATTTCTAAAGTTATCATGAGATCAGCCATTATATCTCATCTTTGTTTTACAACTTTTTCATCTGTTTCACATTTCACGGCACTTTTAGAGAAATCTGACCACCATGACTACAGTACTATGCTGTACAATTAGCTTGGGGCATATGGATGGCCCATCAGGAAGAACACGTGAGGAACATAAGTCCCAGCAGACTGATAGAGTCTTTAGCATGGCAGATTTCTCTGCAGAGCAAGAACATGTGCACAGACATGCTACATGAGAGGTCTGTACCCACTGCAGAGCACGCAACTCTCCTTGGCTCAGGTGGCACCATGGCCCATATTTGCCATTCTGAGGAACCAGTATGAGTGGTTTCTTCTGGAGCTCCACACACGTCTGGAGCCCAGCCCTCATATGTAGTTTTTGCACCCAAGAAACTCTTATGAAATTGTTCCCTTAATTTAATTTCAAAGCCCTGCAGGATTAACTACTTGACCAGTAAAGAAACAACCAAATAATTCTCCATACAGATAAACACTCATGCTTTTCTTTTTTAATTGAAAGTGACTTGCAGTTGAAATTGCTTTAGACTGTATTTCTGTACATCTTGAAAACTGTAACACCAGATTCTCCCTCGATTACCTTTAAGAGGGCAACTAGCACCATTAACCACACCTAGGTAAATTGAGTAACCTTGCATAGGCAAGTAACTGAAGGCTTACACTGTCTGTCACTCCCTGACATGCATATTACTTAATCACTTTACAATATAGCTGTGTGAAAAAGCTTTTATATGATTAACACTGGTCCTCAGGGATGGAAGAACCATGTTTTACATACAGACTGACAAAAAGGAAGGGAAAATATTTATTTGGAAAGCTGTACTGGGCAAGGGGAAAATAACAAAAGTATATTGGAAAGGGGAAGGCACCAGTCACAATCTTCTTTCAAAGTAAAGTTACTATAATCATTATGAAATCTTTGCATGAAAGCTGTGGACTATGCCTAACTCGCTCAGGGGCTTACAGAAACACCCCACATTAACAGAAGGAACAGCAGAGTGAAGAAGCACTGCAGAACTGCATCTTTACTTTCACCACCCTGCAAGCACTCCAGGCCAGGTTGGACAGGGATCTGAAAAACCTGATCTAGTTGAAGATATCCCTGCTCATTGCAGGGGGGTTGGACTAGATGGCCTTTACAGGTCCCTTCCAACCCAAAACCATCTATGATTCTATGATTCTGCTGCAGGTCTCAAGGACACAGCATGATCACGGAGACAGATCTGAGTATTCTAATTGTATTTTAAGTGTTTCTCTTACATGAAAAGAAAAAAAGGATACCTCTAAAAATGCCAATGTCATAGATCCTTATTAAGGCAGAGTTTAAATTATCAAGTGGTATTCTGCACTCTTGAAACATTTGTGAAGTGATTGGTCTCAAACTCAAACCATCTTTTTTAAATGACTCCTGTAATGCACATACTTGCTTATCTGCTTTTGAAATCACATTGAAATGAACTGCATTCACTGGGCTATAACAAATGCCAGAAAAAGCTAGATCCTCTAAACTGTATAGCTTCATTCTTAGGGACATGTTTCTACTTAACGTCCTGTATTAATAGGATTGTATTTTTACCTAAATGCTTTACTTTGGAGCAGCAGCACTAGAGATCAAAAGGAACATTAAGAGAGCTTCTCATCAGAGACTGTTTGTGATCATCTCAGTTTTGCTTTGCCATTAATTACTGAGGAAAAATAGATTATTTTAGTAAGTTTTTGTCCTGCTGTTTGAAGCAACAGCCTCTCATTAAGATCCATAAGAGTGCAACAGAGTACACCAAAATGAATACCACACTTTCATCCAGGGGAGTCTGGTGTGTATTTACATTGTAGATCCTGATGCTGTAAAATTCTGCTGACCCCAATAACAGCAGAGTTGGCACACTGGCACAGATCTTGGCATTTCACCATTGGGCCCTTGCATATATTCACAGCTCTAGTCCAACGATCTTCTGAAGGAAGTTTGTCTCTTGACAGGATCACTTTTTCCTGTGAAAAGGGAAGAGAAGAACATAATGAGGTTTTACATGTAGCCTCCTCACTGACTAATCAGCTGCAAAATATTTGCAACTGGGAAACAAAAAATAATCCATTCTTTGTTCCCAGGATGATAGGTCTGACATAAGTCAACTGCATTGAGAACATTCTGAGAACATCTTCAAAATGAGGGAGGCAGGGGCATAATTTCTTGATTCCAGCTAGTGACCCTCATGTAGGAGTTGTCCTGGCACTTAGACTTGGATGGACTGAGGTGCTCATGGTCAGTGCCAAAAGGAAAACACAGTGTGAAATACAGCACTTAAACACAGAGGTTAGGGACATGCTGAGCTAGAGCTCTATAGACTGATGAACATTTTCCAACTTGAGTAGAGTGTAGGGGCACGTTTTATTAGAGATGTTGGTGGGGTAACACTAGCAAAATTGAACCTCGGTTATGTCTAGACAAGCAACCAGAACATCAGATTAGAGAATGACGAGTCCACATAATTCACTGGGAATATATACTGTTGAGTAGCTGCTTGAGATGACCTCAAACCATCCCACTGAAGGAAAAAGCTTACCTCAAATCCTAAATAGGTTTCAAATTTAATTTAAATTTTCTTTAGGTAAGGGAAAAATATTTCCATTTCCTACTATTCAGCAACTATTTACAGTCAAGCATCTGACTCTATAAAATAAACTAGTTGATAATTACCAAGAAAACCAGTGAGTACACCTGTGAATATACTCAGCTATCAGAAAAATAGGGTGAGGTATATTATTAATGATATATATTTTAAGAGTCCCCAGGATGAGGCAATCTAGCAAACTTGGCAAGGGAAAGTAAAGGTCAGGAATCTGACTCAAGTATGCATTGATGACCTGCTGGCAATATACAGAACATGCTGTTTTAATGAATTCCACTGCTGGAACTAAAACTTGGTACAACCAAACAAACGTATTTGTTTAGCACTATTGTGGGCTTTTTGGTAAACTATTAAATGAGGTGAAAGAAAAAGAGGTCAAAGCATACAGTATAGAGATATCATTTTCACTGGACAAATCCTGTCTAATAATTATGTTGCCTGATTGATCTAGTCCTGAATGTGTGAAGGCATTACCTGAATTTATTTTCTATGGGTTTCCTTACATTTTATTTGGCCTGGAAGTCTTCTTTTTTTTTTTTTTTTTTCAGGATAAAATTTTAAATATTCTGTCATAATATCCCTTGCATTAAAATCCTTAAAACTCAGAAAAACATTTCTAATAGCCTTGTTTAACCCATTAACAATGCAAGAGTTATGCAGAGACTCAGCAAATCAGTATTTAAAAACTGACAGTGTGTTGTGCAGCACTTCACAGCCTGAGGTTCTGGACATGTCATAAACCTGTTCCAGGGTTACTCAGAATTATTGTCAATTGGGTCACGCAGATGTAAATTTGCGATGCACACAATGGCCAGAGATTCTCTCATGGCGCAATGATAAACCCCAGACACATCAGGCTTATGCTCAAAGGCCTGATAAGCTAAGATTTCCCACTGTTGCTACCACTATCCAAAATTAAACATGAAAATGATGGAAACAGGTCCACACTTAGAGTCATGATCAAACTACTGCATAAAGCAAAAGACTTGCGTGAACTGGAACTGTTTTAGTGATTGGCAGTAGATAGACAGAACAAATCCGACAGACTCACAAACCTGTATTCTTTCAGTTGAATAACTGATTTGTCATTAAAAGGGATGATGTAGCAGGTAAGAAGTGAAGAACCTGAGTTGTTTCCATAGTCACTTTGAGTATTGGGAATGTATTTCCAAAACAGGACATTTCTCACCTTCAACATGCAAAACTGCCAAATTAAGGTAAGGCCATGATGATCACAATCAGCTAACAGTTTTGGACAGCCAACAATTTCCATCTTATTAAAAGAGAACCTCTTACAGGTATTCTCAGTTCTTGAATTACAGACACAGCCATAGTGATCTGCAGGCATTAAAGCTTGTTTTTCCGATGAGCATGTGAGAAGGTAATTTCAGTTATTTCAGCAGATAGAGATCTGCCCTTCATAAGAGATCAATCTAAACCAGCACAACACAGACGTTATGTATTCAGTTTAAAGTACCAAAGCAGTACTGTGCTCTAGAAAGTACAATGAACTTGCCGCCTTGCTTCCTATTTTAATCATTATGAACTACTGGTGTTTCAGGTCAAGGAGTCTAGGGAAATTGCTAGAAGCAATTACAGTTCCAATTTGCTGGAAATAATGAGAACTTCCAGTGATGTGTTAACCTACAGTAATAGTACTGCACATATGGACGGGTGTCAGCAGAAATTCCATGTGCCTTGTGTTATCTACTGCCTCGTATATGATAGGGCTGCCCTTATCACTCTGCACCCAACAACCTTGCCTCATCTGCCTGCCTCAGTTTTCTCACCTTCTGTGGTTTGCAGTCATTTTATTTCTTAGTAACATAACTAAAGTTAAGTTTATCACATGCAGCCGGCCACTGTTGTTCAGTTGCCTCTGACATGAATAGCTTAGGATATTTATTAAAGTACTTTATGCTAAGGAAGGTTTTTAAGCTTATTAAAAGAGCCGAGAAGTAATTCCGTACAGCTACATGGGAATTTTAATTCTGGGTGCTAACTGAGTGTCAAGGTAGATGAAAGAGGTAAAAAAAGGAGGAGAGTGCAAAAAGAGGGCGGAAAGACACATAAAGGAAGAAGCAATTGCAAGGGAAGAAAAATCAGGAATTAAATTAGAAATCAGAAAAAAAGAGGCAACAGTTACTGTAAAGGTTTAATTGCCTCTTAAATGTAAGTTTCCTCAGATTCTGAAGAAAACATGAATGCTCTTTGCAGTTACATGGGAAAACTGAAGTCCTTATTACAGGCAGCTTCTCACAGTCCTGTCCCCGGGGGGGAGATGCTGGTCTTTTTCAGAAGCAGGAGGAAGTAGTGTCTATCCTAAAGAAAGGGGTGACATAAAGCGTTGAAGGGACCAAAATCAAGGAATATGCAGAAAAACCTGAGAGTAAAACAGCAATTAAGAAAGTTAAGACAGTGTTTGAGATGGAGCTCCAAGAGGGTCAGAGCTCATTAATGGGGCCAGACACTTATCCATGCCTGATGGCTCCTGCACTCCTCAAAAGAGCTGAAGATTTTGGTGAGCATGAGGAGAGAGTCCCTCTTCAGCAGCCACTTGAAAAAGTACACAATTGGTACTTACACCCCAAAATGCCTCATCTCTGAGTAAACAATAACTGGATGAACATGCTAAGAAAAAGGAAGAAGACTGATGGGCAGGAGACTCCAGTGCCTATGGTCAGAACGGGGATCCATGGATCAGTGTCCTCATGGACTCAGCATCAACTGTGTGTGCAGGAGAGAACTGGAATCTGCTGGGGCAAGCTAGTTTCTCCAGAGCAGCCTTTCCCTCAGGACAGACAGCAGAGGTACTTATTAAAAGACACGCCAATCCTATGGCAAAACTGAAGATGAAGCTAAGTATTACACTTTTCAGGTAGAGAATTAACACAAACGAGTTAACAAAAGCCTCATTTCTAACTGGGAAAGAGAAGAAATATATTTTTCTACCCTTTTATAACTGTGAGGACAACCAGAAAATGCTTCCAAAATTGATACCATACGTGCAGATTAAAACCAGGCTCCAAGCCAAATCCTCCTCTTCAGTTTCACTGGTGGAGCCCAGCAGACTGCCACAGAGCTACGCTGCAGCAGCAGGGAAAAGAATTTGACCCTTTGACTGCTGCATCGAAAGCAGTTAGCTTTCCACTGTATTTGGTGGCCTCAATATTAAAAGTTACAAATGGCTTTGTGCTCAGAAATGTATTGATTTTCTGCTAGAATAGTTATGTGCTGGTGTCCTTCTGCTCTGCTCTCTCTGAAATGATATTTCCTCTGCCCTGAGGCAGCATAACCAGCATTCCTGCTGTTGTCCCTGCCTAGCTCTGGGGGTATTGGACTGTATTGGTTGCTGATGAAGGAAGTTCCTCCATTCCCTAATCATTCTCCCAACACAGATAATCTGTCAAAATAGCAAATGACGATTTTTAAGCTGGGCTTTCATTTAACTTCTTCTTTATTCCACTGGTCCATACCTATAGACTCAAATACAAAATGTGCTCCCCCATCATTTTCAAAGCCAGGCAATTCAAATATCAGGGGTTATCTCATGATCACAGCTGGTTAAGATTTATTTTTATGGAACAGAGGCTACATATTGTATACCTGAACAAGAATGTAGACTCCAGAAAGAAGAATATACAGTACTTTGCGGCAAAGCTAAATCTGGAAATGCAAACCTTAAGTTAGCAATACCTCTTTATACCATGAAATTCTGGATTCCCTCAGTAAGGACTGAAGACTAGCGTATCTTACTTGAATGAGAGATATCAAAAGTATCCTGACTGAAAAAAAGAAGTACTCACAGCATGAAAATAGCTGTTTTGTTACTCTGCAATAAAACACCTTATAACTAAACCTGCTCAAGCAAAGCAATGGAAGCTTTTGTTGTTGCTGTGTTTGAAGAAGCTCACGTCAAGAGCAACCTTCATGTACAAACTTAGTTTGTCCCTTAAAGTGCTTGTATACAGACTTAGTTAAGGGCATTTGCCCAAGCATTTTAGGGAAAGCCAGGGATGCCACTTGCCCAGAACACACACTAGCCAGTGCAGAATTCAGTTTTCAGGTGATGAATTTAAGAAAATGGGAAAGGGAGGGACAAGAGCAGGAGAGAGCACTTGGTGCTCTTTTTAATGCTATGTTTCTGCTGCAGACATGAAACCATCCTTCAGTTCCTTCTCCCTCCTCAGAGCTCCCTACCATCCAGCCCCTATCCTTTGCTTCAGCTGGGTGGCCCATGTTTTTACCACATCCCTTCCGACAGGCCTGACTCCCTGTCTGCTTGCTGAGTGTACTGAGTTTGCACAGCAAGGTCTTGGTAGCTGGGGGACTACAGGAGTGGCTTCTGTGGGAAGCTGCTAGAAACTTCCTCATGTCCAGCAGAGCCAATGCCAGCTGGATGCAAGATGGACCTGCCGCTGGCCAAGGCCAAGCTCACCAGCTACCTTGATAGCAGTAACATAGGGATAATGTATTTAAGAAGGGGTAAAAAACAAACACTGCACAAGAGCAGTCACAGAGAGGAGTGAGGGGAGCAGCTCTGCAAACACCCAGGTCAGTGGAGAAGGAGGGGAGGAGGTGCTCCAGGCACCGGAGCAGAGATGCCCCTGCAGCCTGTGGTGCACACCCTGGTGGGGCGGCTGTGCCCCTGTAGCCCTGAGAGGTCCATGCAGGAGCAGTGACTGACCTGCAGCCCCTGGAGGGCCCCATGCCAGAGTAAGTGGATGCCCAAGGGAGGGTGTGACCCTGTGGGAAGCCTATGTTGGAGTAGACTCCTGGCAGGACATGTGGCCCCATGGAGGGAGGATGCTGAAGCAGTGTGCTGGCAGGACTTGTGACCCCGTGCAGGATCCACGCTGGAGCAGCCTCTTCCTGAAGGACTGCACCCCTGGAAGAGACTCACATGGTTTCTGCGGTTTGTGAAGAGATGCAGCCTGTGGGAAGGACACATGCTGGAGAAGCTCCTGCCCAACTGCACCCCATGGAAGGGACCCCACACACTGGAGCAGGAGAAGAGTGTGATGAGTCCTCCTTCTGAGTAGGAAGGAGTTGCCCAGACAACATGGGATGAACTGAGCACAGCCCCCATTCCCTGCCCCTTTGTGCTGCTGCGGCAGAGGAGGAGGAGGAGTGAAGTTGAGCCCAGGAGGAAGGGAGGAGTGAGGGGAAGGTGTTTTATGATTTTGTTTTATTTCTAATTATCGTACTATAATTTGATTGGTAATAAATTAAACCAATTTCCCCAAATCAAGTCTGTTTTGCCCATGATAATAATTGGACAGTGATTTCTCCCTGCCCTTATCTAGACCTCAAAGCCTTTCCTTATATTTTCTCTCCTCTGTCCAGCTGAGGAGAGAAGTAATAGAATAGCATTGGTAGGCATGTGCTGTTCAACCAGGGTCAAACCACCACGCTGAACCAAACCTGCTCCCTTCTCTGGCACCAGGAACTTCTTTGCAGTCCCTGTGTCTCCTCACTGGCAGCATTCAAGGCAGTGCTGCTTGGATGCTCACTAAGAGCAGGGGAAAAGTTGCTGTTTTCCTCACAATTGCCAAGACTCACACAGTCCAAAAAGGCAGCACAGAACAAGTCCAGCATTCACGAAGAGCATGCAGTCAATTTTCTCTAAGGCTCAAGCCTGGTATATGCTCTTCCAGAAATGGCCCACCTGGAAAAAAAAAAAAAAAACCCCACAAAACCAAACTCACCATAATTTGCTTGTACTACAATGTTTATTCTTCGTAAGTTCTATTTTAAGATATGATTAAAGTTTTGGCTAGTCCTGAAACAATGAAGCAGAATGCCCCAAAATAGAAAGTTTCAGATAAATTTTTCTTTTTTTTGGCAGGGGCAAGACTACACATAACATCTCAAAAGATGAAACTCAAGCAAACACCAATGGCTGCAATGCCTGAGCTGCTTAATGTGGTACAGGGGATACAAGAGAAAGAACAGTCCGGTAAAAGAGAGTCATCAATGACTTTTAGAATGGATGGTGATATTCATTGGGCTGAGGGAAAGAGTAGGCATGTTGCATCTTAAGCAGCCAAGCACAGCTACCATCATTGCAATTAATTAGCAATTTTGCTGGCATCTGTTCCCCTACAGTTCCAGGAGCCCCCTCTCACATGGGAGGCCACTACAAGATGAAGTAGTCCATCTCTGGGCTATTTCTGTACAAGATAAGGTAATACAATCTCATTAGATCCTAATATAGCCAAAATAGTTTTATAAATTTAGTTTTACCATGTGTTTCCAGAAAAAGTCATGTAGAGAACATCACTTAAGGTGACAGCAAGGCAAAAGAAAGTTTATGGGGTGTGCTTGTAGCTACACAAATAAGGCTTGAATGAGGTGACAACAATGCTTACAATTGATGATTTAGCATTAGCATCTGGTGATCAAGATTTCCATAGAAGGTATTGAAAATAGTCAGGTCTATGAGTACCTTCCCAGTCTGTCCTTTTTCCCTACTCGGGGCACTTCAGCATCCTTAGCAAGTGCTCTTCCATCCTCAGAGGGAGAAGGCCTGAGCTGGGGTCACCTGTGCTGTTACACCCACCACAGTTAAGATTTTTATGTAGTGGTTGAAGGAATCCAGAGAAAGGCAAAGAGGTTGATCAGGCAGTTAGAAAATAGGACCTATGGGGAAAGACCAAAGGCATGAGATTGTTTAGAAAGGGAAGAAAGAAACATAACCCTTTTCAAAATGTAAAGGTAAGTTTGACCAAGACAGGCAGCAACATTGGATGCTTACATATGATTAAAATGCAAAGGAGGGATTTGAACAGTGAGAAGGTGACTTGTCCAAAGCAACTCAGAAAAGCCAAGAAAAACGTCCAAGCTCTTTCATGATCAATCCCATGCTCTCGCCTGTAGCCATTATTTTCTAGATACTGCTTAGGTGACAGGCTCTTGCTGAACGGAAGATACCAAATGACTGTCACTTTATACCAAAGTGAAGTTTCTACTGCGGCAATCTTATCTGAGACTGTTTTATCTTTACCCTTATTAGTTGTTCTTGTCCTCATTTGTATTACGTGCAACTAGCTGTCTTTATAATCTCATTTCTTTCCCAACCAAACAACAGGATGAAGAGTAGCCAGAAAACCTGTTTGTAAAAGGCAAGGTACATAAGGCATAAATAGAATGATCTAGCAGTCAGGTTTACTGTAATCTGTTGACAATCATCCTACCAGCTTTCAATTCCTTGGACAGCATGAACAATGCTCAAAAATCACAGTGGTGTATCTAATGCAAATGGCACTTTTCTCACTGTGTTTTTGCTTCCAGGTCTGAGTTGATAGTATTACAGTGTGAAACTACAAAATAAGTTTATGGGGATCTTCACTGTATTGATGGTTGCTCTATAGTTTTTGAAAGCAAGCTGTCCAAAGCCCTTTTAACTGCTCCCCAGGTACAAATTTGTACCTGCATGTTTGGGACTGGGCAGGGATTATGCTTGCAAACCTGTTCAATTTGCTGCAGGCTTGGAATTTGCTACAACTTAAGTGAGTCCCAGTAACAGTATGTTTGAAGAACAATCTCAAATTCCAGAGCCACGGGATGACAGAAGTCCACCCTGTCAAAGCACAATCCCGCTCTCAAGCACATCACGGATGCTGCACTTCCTGCCTCCTCTCACTGCTCTGGAAGTACTCACTGCATTGTTTGCAGTAATGCTCCTTGGAACATTTCAGCCATCAGAGCCATACCATGAGCAAAACTCTGCTATTCAGCTACATCTGGCTTCTACAATGGGTAGTGATTTTTTAAATTAAATCAGCATACTGAGGGTGTGCCAGCTGAACACAGTGAAACACGGATAGCATTCTGTTGAACAAAGAAGGAAAAGAAAGATAGATATTCAATGAAGTAATTTTTCTCCGCAGTTTGAAAACCCAAAAATGAAAGTAGCTGTTTGCAAGAACATCTCAGGAAGAGAAGCTCCAAAGACCCAAACGCCTGAATTTTCTGGTTGCCCATGTGGCCAGATAACAATCTCAACACACGGCAGATAATCTGAGTGTAGGTAATGCATTCTAAATTAAACTGGCTATCCAGGAAGCAAGTTGCTTTTAGTTAGGTACCAAACAACATCAAATCCATTGGGAGTTAGAATGCTCAAGCATTTTGAGAACATACTCAGAAAGGAGAACCGTGTTATAAACTAGTCAGGACTTCCCAATGCTGTATTTTTTTTCATTTCAGGAAACAAACTCTTTTATGAGTTGAAGGAAAAAGTTCTGATTTACTAATGGCATTATTTAGAACATCATTTCTCCAGCTGATCTCGTCAGGCACTATGTGCAAGAGGCCAGGATGAAGTTAGTGCAGTAAGTCATGAATTGTCATAACTGCACTTTTTGTTGGCTTTCTGGAAATTTTCTTAAACTACACATGATTAGTGTAAGTTAATTATATATGCAATTGCTTTTTTCATGTAAATACCATTCTAGATGGAACATCTTTTAATAGATAAAACTGCCGATCCACAGTGTTCTTTTTTTTTTTTGGTAGAGAATAACCTTCCCTTTGATGCCGTGATGCCTCTGGCAGGGGCACCAGGTGTCTGCCNGAGTGCGGGGTTTGAATTTGGCGGGCTTGGTCTAGGATTGCGAAATACAGAGCCCGCCAGGGGGGGAAACCAGATACCGAGGCGGGGAGGGGGGAGACAGCAGTGCCTGGCCATGAGGAAAAACCGAAACCTGGCCAACAGCACCCCGCAACACTTTGACACTGGGAACAGTAAGTGAAAATCATCATTTTATGTCTTAAAACTTTGCACCTCTCTCTCTCTGAAAATAACTATACTCCCTTGCTTTGCATGCAAAACCATTATCAGTTTGATATTTAATGTCTTTAAACAAACACATCAGGTTGTAGGCAAAGATGAGAGTTATAATGCTCTTTGGTTTCATAGGTCGATGCATTCTTAATTTTTTAATGCTTTCACGAAATTCACAAAATAGAGAGGTCACCCTTGCTCCAGTACAAAGACTTCTGACAAAAGACTTGAATTTTCAAGATTTACACACTGGGGTGAGAGGTCATTCCTTATGTAGGACACTTTTGGGATCAGACTGAGACACATGAGCCTACTTGAGGCACAGAGGGTTTAACAGAAGGCACCTTTAAGATCAAACCTAATACTCAGAAAGGATTTGCATATAGCAGCAGGGAACTGTGCATGAAACTCAAGTGGAGAAACAAAATGGATCACAGGAATATCTGAGACTTTTCTCAAAGACGTTGTACCCTCTGGCAAATCTGCCAGACATCTCACCTAAGTGTGTGCACAGAATGCCACATCCTATTGAGATTAATATTCCATCAAAAGTATAACAGAAGAATGAATAGGAAAAAAACCCCACCAGAACAACTGGCATTATTTTTTCTTAATAAGAATCACATATAAGACAATGTAAATATCTCAAAGTTCAAGTTCTGTAGAAACGAAACAAAATAACTCCTCCCTTCTTATAACATCACATTTTGTTTCTTTCCAAAAATCCTGATATAAACACTTTTCTCAGCAAGCAAGCAACAAGCCAACCAAGCACTGGAAAAGTTTTGAACCATGACAGTGAACTGATGTCAGCCAGAAAACAGAATTCATCATGAATTAATAAAGAAGGAGGGAGAGGAGGTATTGTCAGTTGGTTTTAATCACTTACAATGAAGCAAAAGGGGAAAAAACAAACCAGCAAGAGAATAGGAACTCTGATTTTTTCATTCGATACTGCGAGTAATGTAGACATACAACTCTGTACTCTGTAGGTCTGATGTTCAGGAATATTGACCATCTAAAATATAAGTGTACCAGGAATTCTCTGGGAAACTAAGCACTTCTAAAACCAGGCCATTCTTCTCCTTTCACTGTCCAAACACATTTACCTCCTGTAATATCCTAAAAATGAATAGCTGAGATTGACATATCCCATACTCTGGCTGCTTTAATTTTTTTTCTGCAATGTTGTGGAAGCCACTGTTGGGTGATTGAAAGTTAAATCTGTGTCCAATTCAGTTAATCTGTGTCCAGGTTCAATTTAATCAATCTTAGCATTAATCTCAAAGTTAACACAAACACTTTTTAGGGAAAAAAAATAATTTTATCTCTAATACTAGGTCCCAATTAAAAGAACCTTTCTGGCTTGAACACCAACATTAGAGATGAGAGACCAAACTAATGTGCTTTGCTTGGCTGATTATCTAAGTCTTTCCACCGGCACCTTCTCAAACTGACAGCAGTGGAGGAAGGCAGGGGCAGCAGCAGTATTATGGGGCTTGCTGTCAAGATGGGAGACAAGAAAACAGCGTGCAATGCTATGGAAAAGGTTGAATGTGGTTGGGAATCGATGGTGTATAACCAGTCCTGACTGAAATGTTTCATAAATATACTTAACTCAAGAAATATTTTGTAATTTCCTCAAACACGCCCCCTACTCTGCACACACACGTCTCTCATTATGGACTTAATGTGCAGTACAAGCATCTCCCTTTCACTTGTGCAGCAAGAGGGTTTCGACATGTAAAATCTTTGGACACTGTTGCAGAGTTACATGTGTGTGGCCCTCCTGCCAGCCACAAGGATATAATTTACATTTAAAGAAGTTTTTAAAAGAATACTGCCTTGACCCTCCTCTGGGGAAGAAGGAAATCCCTGAAGTATAACTGTAATGACAATTTACTTTTTTTTTCTGCTGAAGAGAAATGCTAAAGCCTCCGAGTTGTCATTTTGGACAAGTAGAGAGGTCCAGAGTCACCCCAGAAGATCTGCAGTCATGACATTTTTCTCTAGTGGGCCCTGCTACCTGCCATGAACTGTTCCTCCCTCAGCCAGTCAGGCATCAGCCACCCCTCTTTTTAAGAACAGTGGTAACTTCCCTGACACTCTGCTCAGTTTGTTATTTCAGCTTTTTAGAAAGTGTAGATAACACGGAGAGCTAAATACATTCCACCAGGAATCTCCCTTAAAGGTGATTCTTCAGCAGCTACTTTTGTTTTTCAGCTCCCAGGAAACCCATAAGAAGTCTTTCCCAGGCCAGAGCTTGCCAAGCACTTGTAGAAAATCATCTCTTTCTCTTCTCTTCTCCCCTGTCCACCTTAATCTTTCCACTCCAGCCCTGGAAGCAACTCCTGCACACAAGGGGATGAATTTATCCCAGGCAGAGTTAGGGTTAATTGGCCTGAAACTCTGCTCCTTTTTCAGCAGAAAGTCCTCTCAAATTTACTAATGCATTAAAACCTAATATAATTTAGGTTAACCCATTGGCCCTTCTTGTCTTCCCCACACCCTCCTGAGATGGAAACAGAACACTCTTAATTTTGTAGGTTTCTCGGTCCTGTGCTATTTGGGCAAAGTGGGGAAGTGCAATGCAAGGGGTTAATTTTCACTTTAGGCCTCAACCAACAGGCTTTTACATACATTTTACAACTTGCAGGTTTCCCCAATGAGAATAAACGGATGTAAATAACATTTTCTGCAGTCACCTGGGTCCTCTACAGCAATGTTCAGCCCAACAAACTGAGAGAAGATGGAAAATGCCTCCAGAGAAGAGAGAATGATGGTATGAACAGATCTGGGTCTATGACCACAGCTACAAGAGAAAAGAGGAGAGAAAGTGGGAAGGTGAGATACATAATGTGCATGCAGGCAGCAGGATGCTGGGCAGTAGGAGCAATGAGAACGTGTACATTTTCTTTTGCTGGGGAAAGTAAGGAGCTCCAGACAAGCAAAGTTCTGAGAAAGCCCATTCACAATGCACTAGCAAGGAGGATTGAATAAACTTGGGTGAATGGCTGGGAGCAATCAAAGCTAGACTGAGGTTTGGAAGGGCTGAGCACTTGGCACTTTTTCCCCAGAAAAGTCATGCATCCACATTGCGTGTGGTTCTTGCCTCAGCATGGTGCCCGAAACAGCCCCGTACCTGGAGCTGAAGAGTCACAGTACCACCCCCAGCCCTACCCAACACACAGAGCCTGATCTCCTGCCATCCCTGCTCCGCTTCCTCTCCCTCTACCTCCGCACCATTCCCTGCCCCAGCGCCTCTCCCTCCCACTTGTAACGACGTCTTCTCAACCTCTTTGACAAAGGCTAACAAAGGAGGCAGTGCTGAATGGATCCATGGCTTCTCATTGCGATAAAGAGTACTGCAAACACAAAAACATCAGGGAAGAGGCAGGGGTGGGGGACAGGTGATGCCATGTCTGTTGTCTCAGCTCCATTTGCTAAGCCCCTGATGTCCCAAGGAGATAGTAGCTGTCAACAAAAGCAACGGGATGGGGCTGCACAGGTATGAACACACACAGAAACTCTCAGTCTCCGTGCATTAAAAAAGGAAAAGGAGAGAGGCTACTAAACTCCATACATTCTTTGGCACTTTATGAACCCCAGAGCTGGTAAAAATGAGTCTTAGGTGCATTTGGTGTGATGTTATAAGCAGAGAAAAACAGAACACCATCCCAGTGGGTAATCTACCTAGATTAATTACCACTAAAAGGGAGAGGGGGAGAGATGAGGAGGAAGGGAAAAGGAGAGGAAGAGTACATAAAAATGACAAGTTCTCTCTTCCTGGGCAAATTTATGCCAATGAGAATGCTTTCTGCACCTCCAGAGCTTCTGAGGTGGTCAACCTCAGAGTTGGCTCAGAGTTGGTGTTTTCCTCTTAAGAGGCCTATCCCCAGTGTATGTTAGAAGCTGCATTTTACATCATTGTTACTGGAGATAGCACCCAATTTTCTAGCTTTTTTTTTTTTTTTTTTTTTTTTTAACGTACCCACATGAGAGAATCCTGCAGCCTGTCCACAGATCACAACCTGAAATTTCCCAAGTGGATCTGTAACTTCAAGTGAGTTGACCCATTGTTCTGTGCCTCACCTTAGGTCAGCCTGAAGGGGCAATCAACAATTCCATGTTACAGAAAGGTTCAGAAATCAGAACTTTTTCTTCTTTCTCAACATTTTCTGCAGTGCTTCACTTTGAAACTTTCTAAGTAAGAGGAGGTTTAGTATCCCTTCAGAGAAACCATTCCCAGTTTGGTAACAGTAGCTATGAAAATAATTTTCTTCTGCCATCTCTTCTTCTTCCCTACATCACTTTCATATCTTAAAAAAGAATGTCAGACCTTGCCTAATTTCTGAAAGGGTATTGTGTATCCTCTCCATGTACTAGAAACAGACACTTTGAAACCCAGGTTAAAGACCTGGCAGATGTATCACTTGTTGTCAGATAAATAAGCTGAATCAGTCACCTCAGAAAGTCTGCTCAGTTATGGCACCTCTAGCTCACTATAGTGAGTTTCCAAGCAAGAAACTTGAATCCACATCTCTCACCCACTGAGGAAAAACATTTACAAGTTGATACATATCTGGATTATTTCTTCCAAGTTTGATTAAACAAATATAAAACAAACCAAGTCTGCTTCCAGGTCCAGCTGACACCCAAGTGAAGATGCTGGCAGGAGAGTCTGTCATGAGATCCTGGTGACTGCAGCTCCAACTCCCAATGCTGCCCAGGCTAGTTTTCTGGGATTCATTTTGTTCTAAAACAGTTATCTTCTTCTTGTCACTCCCACTTTAGGGGCCAGTGTCATTCCTCTCCCTGCAGCCTTTCCCAGTACTGGAAGGAGAGGAAGCAATGACATGACAATGTATGAAATAAATGCAGCCATGTTCTCAAATCCATGCAGCTCAGCAAGGGGACAGGTAAGTGTTCTTTGCTGCCTCTGCCTCTCTCAGGAATCAAAGGAAGGAGAAGGAGGGAAGCTCCAAGGAGGAAGGCTCTAGGGCCACAGCAGAGAGTGGGAGCATGGACAGGAGTGTCCTGGGAACGATAGATGTTTGCTTGGCACATAGCAGTGGCTGTGCTGCTACCAATCAGTGCAACTCCAAACCTCCCAGCCTCATTGTTAGCAATGGTGGGGGCACTACAAAATCTTAGGCAAGATGTTCTGGATAAATTTCAATGCTCTCTGCTTCTGATTCAATCACTTATTTCTTCCCTTCTACTGTGGTCCCTCTCCCACTTGCTTCTACACACATAGCCGTGATATATGGCCTGAATACACATTCCCTTCTTTGCAGGATTGAAATCCTCTCACCTGCCCATCAGCTTGTCATGGACCAGCCACCAGAATGAAACACTTTCTGGCAACTAAGATGGCACCTGAACAAGCCCGCCTATGCTGTAGGGTGTTGCCCTGAGTTTTGCAGTTTTTCAATGTTTCTCTTTGCTGTAATACTTTCTCACGCATGCTGGTGTAAACATGGCCATGTTTTTGCTAACTGTCCTTGTTGTTTTCATTCCATTCTCCTAGGCGGAGAAATGTGATGGATTTATGCTTTAACCAGTGTGATTGAGAGGTGGTAATTTCTACCTCCAATCCACGGTGATTTCTAAGAACATATAAATAAAGGTCAGAGGGTTCTGCCCTCTCCTTTTTGCCCTCTCTCTTTGGCCTCTCCTTTTGCTCGCTCATTTGGCTCTCTCATTTGGCTCTCCTTTTTGGCTCCTCGGCCTGGTTGGCTACGTGTGTTTGTGTCCATACAGTACAGTGGAACATCCACAGTAGGGATGGCAGGGCCAAGCAGACCCAACAGCTGCCTCCCCGTGGTAACCACAAAAGGAAGTCAAAAGGTAAATAATGACTTTATCCACTGCCCCAACAGATTCAAACTTCTTGATGGAGACACCTAGCTTTGTTCCACCCACCTTTTATGGTTATTTCTTTTAGTTCAAAAGATTTCTTTTGGAAGACTTACAACCAAAATAAAGTCCTATGAAAACCAAAAACTACTATAAAATTACTTTGTTCAAGTTATTTTATTTGTCCTACTCCTGTTTCTGTGGCTGAGAGGGGCAAACAGAGCAATCACAAGCATAGGCATGAGCTAGAACAGCACGCAAGAACTCAAGGAGCAAGGCATCCCTCTAGAAAACCAGTATTGGGCACAGAGAATAATTGTTAAAGGTGGAGCAGTCTGGTTCCCTAACTGAGGTGATCAGCCACAGACATTTTGGAGATGCATTGAGTTTTAAGGAAGGCAATATATTGACCTGAAAAATTAGGGTTGCTGGCTTTACCAATGACTCTTAATTCCTTGCAAGCTTGGTTTACTTGCAAACTGTGTCTTACGTCACCGGACTTCCTGCAAGACTTGTGGATGTAGTACAGTGCAAAATCTACTTTAAGGATTTGAGATTTGCTACACCAGACTCAGATTCAGTCATCTATTTATAAATTCTGAAATGTTTGTGGCTAGTCTCATTTCAACAGCCACTTGATTAGGCATGGTCTGTCTTCTATAGAGCTTAGAGCTGTGATCCAGGCTCCTAAGACCCATTTTGAGAAGACTGGAATAGTCCTGTGCATGCAAAGATAAGAAGATGGCAGTCCAACCAAATGACTCAAGTATTATGTAAACAGTTGACTGTTTGGACTCATTTTCAAGAGTCTCTGTCCCTTATCCTTAGCAATATTCAAATTAAGGCAAAACAATGCTGTTGCATTTGTCTCAGACTAAATAGATTTCAATCACTGATCTACTGGGAATGAAACTAAACATTAAACAAGTTAATCTTCATCTAAATGGGTTGTAAAGCAGCTTTTCTCCATAAAAATGTAAGCTACTTAAGAAATCAAGTGTTCAGTTTAATACCATGTCTGCATGTCCACATATGTCTCCCACCAAAATCTATAAAATTATTTGTGGCTTTTTAAGACTTGTCAATGATACAGTCAATAATAGCAAAATATCATCACATGTCATCATTTCTCTAATGTAAATTCTTATGCATCACAAGAGGAAATTCTGCTTGCAGTATGAGGGTACGAGCGAGGTGTACAGTTTCCAGTGAAGGATTCTCTCTGAATCAGAACCATCTTCTCCGGCCTTAAAAATTGATTAAGAGATCAAGTGTGCTTAATAGCATATAACAAAGAGAGGATTTCATGACAGGGAGTGGCAACCAGACAGATGTGACATATAAATAAATATTTTTTGCTCCAGAGGAATTAAGCAAAACAGCTTGGCTCAGCTAGACTTTATCAGTTCGTGAGAATGGGAAAGATGTGTCCAGGCGATACTCAACAAATGGGATGCTTTTGTGTTTGTGATCTCCACTCATCCTGTATTAAGTCACCATAGTAACTCGATTTCTTTTGCTCCAGGGGTTGCCTACAAGAAAACAGACGGAAACCTTGGCCTAAAGATTGTGCTGCCATCTGGGAGCATGCTGTGGGGCAACAGTCTGCTACTTTAATTATATCTATTTAAAAAAAAAAAAAAGATGCTGCTGCTCATTAAACAGATCAAATCCCTCCAGTTTATTCATCATGTAAGGCTACTTACATGGCTAAGAATGGCCCAGACCTGGACTGTAAGTTAATGCTGCCCTAATTTTCTGCTGACTTAAGGCTGTCTTACCTCCCACTATCCTGAGAGTGCCAATATTTCTTACTGTCCTCAGTCTCTCAGCAGCACAGCTCCCAACTGTAAACAGGCTGTAAGAGCCCAGCTGGCTCAGCAGAACTGGGATCCAGGAATTGCTATCTAGCGTGCAAAAGCCAAAAAAAGCTTTGGGGAACATAACAGACATGACCAGAGTGGCTCTCAGACTGTATCACTGGTATGTTGCGCTATTGAAATCCTGACATCCAGTGAGGAAATGCTTCTAAGAAAAACTAAGGGCTGGGGGGGGAAGAGGCGGGGAAGGGGAAATAATCTCATGTTTGCAGGCACACATGCCTTCAGGCTTTTTTTCCCAGCCTGGAAGAAAATCTGATGTTTTGATTTCTGCATGTTACTGAAGTACCAACAGAGCACCCCAGTGCAGCACAGCGGTCTTTTCGTGCACTTACTAGCAGCACCCTTCTGTATAACTTTCTTTTTATGAAGCCTGTGCCAGAGTTGTCATTCAAATAGTCTCAGGAAAAGTCGGATTAGATAAAGTGTGGTCATATCCTTTTACATGCAACTACCGTCCATAAGCACTAATAATTCAGTAGACATTTAAAGCTTTCTGACTCAGTCGTGCAGCTCATTCATCCCCCACAGACTTTGTTTTGCCTTACTCTAACCACATCACCTCCTTCAAAGGTTGGGCTTTTTTTGTACAGGTTTTACAGACACATAAACCCTCATCAAATCAATCCTGCCCATTCTTAATTAAAAGAAAGACAACCCAAACTTATTTAAGGCCGCCTGGAATCGCCCTAGAGGCAGAACCTTTACTGTGCCTCTATTGCCTCGGGGAGTGTTTCCAGCTCGTCCGAGGATGTAGTTTAAGACACAACAGCACCATCTACCGAGAGGAGAATCCGTAAATCTTAGCACGTGTTAGATAAACGGTGTAATTAATTACCTTGTTGTTAGTTACAGCTAGGAAACTTATTTCATCTTGCCGTGAAAACTGTTTAACTTCACCTCCGATTGTTGCGTTTTGACCTGTTTAGTCTGGAGAAGAAAAGACTGAGTGAGGATCTCATCAATACATAGAAAGAAAAGGCAAGCATCAAGAAGGCGGTGCCAGATTCTTTTCAGTGGTCCCCAGCAACAGGCTGAGGAGTAATGGCTATAAACTAAACACAAGAAGTTTCCCCTCAACATGAAGAACTTCTTTGCATTGAGAGTGACAGAGCACTGGGACCGGCTGCCTGGGTAGGTCATGGATTTTCCCTCGTTGAAGACATTCAAAACCCACCTGGACACATTCCTGTGTAACCTGCTCTAGGTGACTCTGCCCTGGCACGGGGGTTGGATGAGATGATCTCCAGAGATCCCTTCCAACCCTAACAATTCTGTCATCCTCAAAGCTGAGGAAAACTCTGCTCCCATTTCAGCAGCCAGGGTTAAGAACAAAATTGGTTATTCATCATATAAATGATATATTGTGGGTGGGATGCTTAACTTGTACTGCTGAAAGTATAAAAACAAAAGGGGAAAGCAACATGGTTGTTTCAAACTGGTAGTATAAAAAAAAATCTCCTACTGAGATATACAATCATTTCAGCAAATTTTCCACACAAGTAAAAAATTAAGACATCTCACCTTTTTTTTCTGGGAAGGTGGTCAAATCCAGAGAAGTGGTTTGAACCAGCTTCTTTGTTGACTATATTCAGATGATTCACAGTAATGTGTCTGAGAAGTAACAATCAGGTGGCATTCAGCCTTAGATGCTATATTAGCTTAATATTTCAAAGCATTTTTCATCACCCTTTTATGACTTACAATGCAATTTCTCTTCAACCTGTATCAAATAATCATCCACAACTGCGGCAAGATGATCCTCCAGTATTCTTTTTTTAAAAAAATCTCACTTATATTATTTCTAGGCACCCAGATTAATATGACTTGACACTGCCTTTGAGCCAGTGCCTAAAAATGCACTCTGCCTGGCTGGCTGCCTGGCTGATTTGCTTAAATCTGCTTTTAAGAAACACTGAAGACACTGAGATTCCATCTCACTTAAACAAATAAATACAGTCTGCTTCATAGAAAGCAGATACTATGTACTTTACTATGTACTTCCTCTTCCTGTTCCTGTTTAATAGGGTCTGGAGACTGATTAAAGTGGGAAAAAAACGCCCACAAAACCAAAAAAACAACAAAAACCCCACAAATAAACAACAACAACAACAACAAAACAACAAAAAAAAAACAAACCAAAGAAAAAGTCCTGTAAGAGGTTTTCAAGGAGGAAAAGCCAGATTCATGTCTACAGCAGGTTTTATGGAATTTCACCATCTCTGCCCATTGCTCTTCTGTGGTTTGACACACCTTAGGCTACAGTATTAAACTGATACATACTGATATATGATATTCAAAGACATCCTCTTCAATCAAACAGCTGAAAATGCACAAACAAGAAGAGAACCTGGCCGAGAATACAATCCCACCTGCTTTTGCATTTCCAAATGCATTGCTTGCACTTTTCTGGACCTAGGGTACAGTCAGCTGCAAACATGATTCTGCATTTCAACATTCAACCTCACCTCACTGTCTCAGTTTCCTGCCTCCTACTTGGGCTTTTTTTAGCTTTGGATCTGAATTTTAAGGACTGATCAATGTTACTTACATAGCACAACATAACACTACTTAAATACTGTGACTACTCAAGGGAGTAGTACGACCACTTAGGTACTATGGCTACTCAAGTACTCCGGCACTGTAACTTCTCAATTTCTGTAGTTTCATAGATAAGCCTGGCTGCAGGGACAGCCAACAGTGCCCTGGGCTCTGTCAACAGGGGCACAGCCAGCACATGGAGGGGAGGAATTCTATCCCTCTGCTCAGCACTTGTGGGATTTCATTTTCAATCATCTGTGTCCAATTTTGGGACCCTGAAATGAAACTGAAGTGAGTTCATTGTTTGGGGGCTGGAGCATTGTCCTCTGAGGAGAGCTGGGGCCAGGGGCCTTTTCAAGCCTGGAGAACCAAAGGCACTGGAGAGACCTCATAGCAGCTTTCCAATACGTCCAAGGAGATCACTGAGAAAATGGAGACAAGTGCTTCACAGTGAGGCATAGTGGGAGGGTGGAAAGCAATGAGCATAAACTGAAACAGGAGAGCTGCAATCTGCATATGGCAACAGCGGAGGAGTGGAACAGATTACCTACAGAGGCTGTGAAGACACCAACCTCACTGCTTTAGAGCAGTAAGTTACTGTCCCTGTATGCACCCTCCTTCTATCCTTGCCTCCAGTATTCCACAGATTGTCATAGTGCCTCTTCACTCCTCATTTTTACTTTAAATATAAACAGTGACACCTTTTAGCTATCCATATGCTCACCTGTAACAAATTTAAGCTTCATGAATGCACCAAGCTTAAGCTCTAACAATCTAATCACAACAGGAAAACAAATTCACTCTGTACTTCAACAGTATTGCACCTATTAACAAAAACAACAGCAACACCACTTCACCATTTACAAAGCTGGAATTCTCCTGAATGTCTTCTTGATGATGGGGATTAAAATATTATGAACAACTTTTATTAATAAGATCAAGGTTTGGGGTTACAATATGAAGAAGCCCTCTTAAACAACATATTATCATCAGCGTAAAATGACAACATTTTATTTTGCTGGTGTTTGAGAAAAAACCTCCCAAATCTGAGGTGCAGCTGAGGAAAAAAAAACCTATCAGGCATCCAAATAGGTTGTGGAGGGTTGCCCTTGGGAGCAGGGAACACTTATTTGTCCTCCATTAGTGCAGAGCCTAACACAATAAACTCCTCATCCATGACAAGGGCTCTCAGGCACTGCAGCAACATAAATCCAAGGGTAAGCATAGTAGACTTACACTAGTGTGTATTACAAATAATAGAATGTGTCCCTTGGCAATAAGACCTGGTTCAGATAACCATCAGGCCCTGTATGTATATAATTATGCATACAAAACTGGATCCAAGTTGAATAGCTGCTTTAAAAATATCTTTCAAGGTCACATTTTTTAAGTTCTTCAGTTTAACATGGTAAAAGCACATAAGAAAGAATAAGCTTTGCAAATGTGTGTTTATCCAAGTAATTCCTGTGTACAACTGTTTCTTCTCCTAGCAGCGTCTTGCCTGCGCTAGGGGCTCATTAAAACACCAAAAGATATCCATCAGGAAGGTGTACATGAACATCATATGCAGGAGTGAGTTTAAGGCCCTTTAAAATTTTGGCTCAAAGATTACTAAGAGCAGAAATTTTGAGAAATTTCTGTATGCTGGTTAATGTTGAGGTATGTTTTCCATTCCTGAAGGATCCTGCCAAATCTAAGGGAAGGGAGAAGGGGGGAAGATATAAAGTACTCATTGTTCTTGCTGAGTTTCCTTCTTGGGTTTTCATTTTATCATTTAAAAAGAGTATTGTTTTACTTCAAAACTATTATACAACAGGGAAGAGAACTTGGACTCTTAATTCAGCAAGTGAACTTTATCCAAGTTTTGTGCATAGGAACAGCTCCTGTAACTTTAGTGTAACTTATTACAAGTGTAAATTGGGACACATTTTGTTAACTCAGATGTGTGCACATAATTCTCTTTGAATTTTCTTTGATCACTTCTGCAAAGCATTCGCCTCACTCACTTGAGCATACTGAAAGAGAGGTGCCAGCATTATCCAGAGACTTAGCTGTTTGGATCATAGTTATAACTATTTCTTCTTCTCCTTCCTTCCTGTGTGCTTGGCATCCTGCACAGGAAAGGGGCAGAGGCGGGGGGAGAAACATAAAAACAGCAGTGGGTGAGCAATGGAAGTAATGGAACAACAACAGAAAGAAGTAATCTGGTCTGAAACAGGCACTTTTTCTGTCTTTTTTTTTGGTTGTTATTTTAATAAAAAAGAAATATACCTTTTTTAATATAAAAAGGATGATACTTAATCCATTTTGAGGCTCATGGTTAGGCGCTGAAAGAGAACTGGAGAAAGGTCTGACATTGGAGCTAGGGCTACGGAGAAGGACAATACCTGAGTAGGAACAATGGGACAATGGGGCCAGAATAAACTGGCAGGAGGAAAGAGGCAAGAAGGTGGAAGAGCAGGCAAAAGCATCAATTTTGTAATGGAGTGAAGGAAACGGCAAAAAGAGTTCCACCTCCCTGACAGAAAGGATTCAGCAGAGCCACAGTGTCAGGTTATGTTGTCATACAATACCACTGTCAGAGCTGCAGGATCAGTGCCCTGTCCCCACAGCACCAGAGAGAAGACATCTGAAGGAAGGTCACCAGATTCCACAAGATATAAAACACGTACTGCAAAGACATTGTCTTGTTTGTAATCACACACTAATACATTTGAATAAACATGACTATCAGCAAAAATTAGTGATAGTGAGACAAGCATAAAATTGCACCTCTCCCACAGCCAAGGTCACAAAACAAAAGATGGGGAAAAGCAATCTACAAAGAGATTTGCTTGGGGAAAATAAAGAATGTATCTTTCACTAGTAGACAAAAAAAGAGGCCAAAACCATCTCATTTAATCTTCTTTGACGTTCACCATTTACCTCTACTTTACCCAGATACTGATATTGTAGCTGGATTGGACATGAACCAACTGGAGAACTGTAAAGGCTCCTTGCCTTGAGCAACAAGCAATGCAGGACATGAATTTTAGCTCATGAATTGGATGCAGTTTTTCTTAGGCCTCAAATCAGGGGCGTGAATCATGTGGAGTGAAATCAACCACTGCTACTAGATTACACTGATCTTACTGCTTGAGGGAGACTACCAAGTTGTGAGACATGACACATAAAAATACCAACCCTGTGCCAAGGACTTCACACATCCACTTCACCCCAAGCAAAGGAGGTTGGAAAGACGCTGTTTTGAAAGTTTTTATTGTCTTCAGTCCTGTATGCAGATTTATATTTCTGAAACTAAGCGGTTTCTATCAGTTCACTGAGTCTGTGTGGGTGGGGAGCAGGAGTGGCTATTACAGTTCACAATGCAGGGTAGAAGTCTTGCGATGTTTATGTAGACTTCTGGTCGTGAATCCTGCACTGATGCATAGAGAGAGCTGGCTGGACCTGCAAGAACTGAGCTAAATTGGTCTCAAGTTAGGAGGGGCTGGTTTGTTTAGAGATGTCTTTATTGTGCCTGAGGTGACTCGGACCCTAACCACGTGATGCAGAAGTCATATATCAAAGTGTTCCTTGTGCTGTAGATATATACCCAAAAGCAGAAAAAGAAACTAAACGATTTTGTAAAAGTTATTCTTTACCTGTTACACTTCATGCCAAAAAATCTGGTGCATACATTCTCTTCAGCTCCTCAAAGACACTGAATGCAGCTGATCAGGCCATCAGCCAGCTTTGTCTGTGAGCCTTGCCGCAGGAGGAGATGGCACACTGCTCCGGAGCCAGCCAGGGTGTGCTTCTCCTGGCTGCAGCTCCATTCCACAGCCAGCTGGAGAAGGGGAGCTGCTCCCACATCACAGTCATGCTGGGCAGCCTCAGCTCAGTTCACATGCTCAGAGTTCAGAAGATGGGGTGCTGAGGAAAACACAGTTGTCACAATGACCAGTGATTTTCTTCACAGAACTTTGGCAGTAATCAGCTATCTTCTTTCTTTAACCTGTAATAGTTAAAGGTGACGGGAGTGATAATACATACTAAAAAAATAAACAAATTCATGTTTTTCTCTCTTTCCCCTTGCAGAACACAAATTATATTGATGATTTCTTCACAACTGTGCCTGCTCCAGATTTTGCCCAAAGTGTTTTCTAAAATTAACACTGTTACTAAAAAAAAAAGTTTGAAACATTTCCATGTTTATAAGGCTTCTTCCAAATATTGGTTGACAGTATGAAGGATAGAATTAAGAAGTCTAGGTATTCTTACTAAGGAAAAACAAAACAGCATTTGAGCTAACCTACTCTGCCAGAAACATATATGGGGATCAAAATAAGCATTCACATTCTCTATTTTTAAACAGAAAGTCCTTTGTCGTCCCAATAGGTTACCTGTTACCATTGTTTTCAGTTTTCAAATAACTTCTCAGGAAAGGCAAAGAATCAAACATCATGGTATAAATGCAAATAGCAATCATTTAAAACAACAGTGAGAAATGGTGTGGTTGGCCCAATCAGCCATCACGGAACCGAAATCACTGACATTCCTATGCATTTCTGCATAGGAATGCAGGCCACAAGGTAAGACTGGGAATTACTGTTCGCAGCTATTCAAGTGGCATATCTTACTCCTCAGCTGTTATATTTAGGCCAAATATTTGCTTTTCGAGACAGAATAGCCACTGAAGAGAGAAAATAAGTACCTGTGGAATTCACATCTAAGGAGATCGTAAGCCTTATACAGATCCGAAAAAAAAGTTAAGTATTTATTATATTTCACTGAATACAGACAGGAACATGTGGTGGGGAGCGGAGATTTCTCCTGGGGCCTCAGGGGCCCTGCTGGGTCTCTCCTGCCTCCGTCCCTGCTCCCGCTGTCCCCTGGTTTCCCGCAGGGCTGTTTCCCGCACGGTTCCCCTGGCTCAGCCCTGGCTGCCGGGCACCGTTTTGCCCTCCCTTGCCCAGGCTTTCCCCGGGGCTCTCGCCCTCCCTCCCGCCCGCCCGTGGCTGAGGGGCTCAGCTGTGGCCTGTGGCAAATGCTGGTTGTCTTTAAAATTAGTGCTCGTCCATCACTTCTGTAAAAGTTGCAATAAAACTGTGTAACAAGGCAAAGTCATTTCTCCTGAATCTGGGCTGAAACACCAAACTGGAAGCTTTGTTTTTACCATCCAAGAACCGCCATAGCACCATTTCCATCTGAGAGCTCTGTGTTTAATCTGATGCCTGTGGATACACTGATGCCTTTCCCATCTGAACAACAACCTAGGGCGTTTTGAACGGGGGAAGGAGGGAGAGAGGAAATGGGTACCATGAGAACACTGCCTAGTCTTAAGTGGGAAAGTGTCCAGATCCCTACTATGAAGCAATTTATTAAACCTGCAAAGCTATTTATGCATACAAGTCACACAATTAAGCAACAAATTCCTCAACTGAAAAAATGAGCAACAGGAAAGATTCTCATATTTGTCTTTCAGTTGTTACATTAAATTAATTGACTCCCAGGTTCAAAATATACTATTATTTTCAGTTGCTAGCTCATATTTCATGAACAGTTTCCCTGCAAAGGATACCAGTAGGGGTTTAAACTTCTCATTCCAATTTTGAGAGATGTCAAAAGCTTGGCAACAGCAGTACAGCCCTCACTCAGCATTTAGGATAACCTGGAAAAGGCAGACCTTTTCCTCTGTTTGTCTTCAGAGCTATTGCTCTGACCAACCTTACCTCACTAGTTTAACTGATTGTCTTCCTTTCTCTGAATGATTTTACAAAACTGTTTGTACAAGCAAGTATGAATTCCCATATGTGAAGCAATTAAGCATGCTCTAAAAATCTAACATCTTGGGTTACTTGTCCCCAGTTTGCCAGACGCACCGTAGGACTGCTGCAAGGGGAAGAAGGCAGAAGGGAGGTGAGAGAACAGCAGCTCACAGCACGCATCAGCTTTTTGTGTATAGATTAACCCTCACCTCAGCACATGAAAATTTCTGAAAATACCCTCAGGAAATTGTCTTAAGTGATTTCTAATTCAACTAGAATGAACAGAAATTACTAAATATTTTGAAATCTCCACCTTGCTGGTCTTAAATTACAGCAGACTGTGGGAAAACTTGAAAAGTTTTAAAGCTAAGGGAGCAAATTTTTCACATTGAATAGCATTGAATGACTTTTAAATGTGAAAAAAAATTGCTTAAGGCAAACATCAGAAAAAACCTAGTTTTTTAAAAGCCTCAAAATAAATGAAGACTTGAAAGTTAGCTTTCCTTGAGTCCAAAATTCAATAGCAAAGGAGTCTGGAGATCACTGTGTTCGTTTTGAGCCTAAGAGATTTCAGTTTTAAAGAACTTATAAAAATCACATCTGAGGAAAATCCTCTCTGCATCTGCACACCAATTTCTCCCTTAACTTTCAGCCTGCTGCTTTGGATTAGTGTCCCAAAATTCATATTGTAACTCTATATCTATATATTTTACAATGTCAAAGCCTCCATTAGTCTGAAAAACTATTCTTTAGTGTCTAAATGTGAATACACATGCCACTAGAAAAAGGATCTATAAAAGTGGTTATGGCCCATTTACTTTCAAAATGTTCATTTAAAGACATACCTATAACATGAATGTAACAATAAAAACTGCATATAATTTTAAAATAGCCATCACCTAGAAAAATAACTTACAGATTGCATGATACTATGTGGAGACAATTTATGAACTATATTCAGAGGAATACTAACGTAAGAGAGAAGCAATCACACTGAAATAGTTTCTCTTTCACAGGTATAGATAATAAAATAATGAAGCTTGATTTCATTCACACACTGACAGATGTTAACCTTTATGAGATATTGCTTTTTCCACTGTTAAAGGAAACTGAAAGTTAACTTTGAGAAGAAATGTCATTTTTAAAATAAAGTGGCACACAGCGAGTCATCTCAGTACCTTAGCTGTAAGATGCAAGTTGGCTTTTCTAGATGATGGAAATGACTTTATGAAGAAAAATAAATTATACTTGGATGATATGACTGTGGTTCAGCTTTAAGAAGTAATGAACTAAGTTGACATGAATCTCATTGATAGTTACCTAGTGAGTGTTTTCTTCTCAAACATGAGAAGTGCAAACTCATCTCAGGACCAGAGGACCATATTTGGTTCCTTTCAAATCTCATAACTGCATCATCAAAACCAGAATTGTTTCCCAAATTCTGAACTCAAGTATAAAATGGGATGTGCTTAAATTCATTGCATGGGTGTACTTACGCATCAAAAGTTTACAACAAAACCTTTCAAGTGTCCCATTAAGGCAGTCATATATCCCATCATTTTGCTCAGTATCCAGTTCTCAGAGGTTTTCGAGATTGAAGGGAAGAAGTAAAAGGGTATATTGCAAACATACAGAAAAAGCATTTCTCAAGCATCCTTGTTATTCACAAGGAAATCTTGTTCTACTTCTTAGCAGTATGTACATTTATACCATGGTACCACTGAACATCTTCTAAGAATAAAATCCTCCTTCCAAAACAATCTCAAGAGGCAGACTGTCATCTAAACCAGAAATTTCCTGGGCTGAAGCCCATCCTATCCAGGTCCAGATGGCAGAACAAATGTCAAAGAAAAAAAAGGTGAAGAGACTAAGTAATCACACATGGTGAGATTAAAGAAAGGCCTCTGAAGAAAGATGGAGACAATTTGGAAGACTAGTTGTGGAGGCAAGCAGTGAAAATTATCAAGAATAGCCCAACCTCCTTTACCTAGAGGCTGAGTGCATATAGCAGCAAACACCAATTAAAGGCAATATAGGCATTGTATGGCACACAGGGAGAAAGTGGATGATGCTTCTCAAAATGGATTAAATCTTCCTAGTGATTAGAATGGAATTTAAAATTCTTTCCAACCTGTTAGGGTCTAAGATTTCCCTCAGAAAATATCTTCATCAGCAGATGTAACAGAAAAGACCTGAGAAACACTGGCAGGAGATGGCTCCAAATTGCCTGTGGGAAGCGTTGGCTTTATGGGCCACAAAGGCAGTCAAAAGCCACCTGCTGATGGGATTTGACAAGACACAGGTTGATGGTAGGTGACCAAAGAAACAGATTTGAACTGATTTAGGGTGTGAGGAAGTGCAGCACAGATGCCATGCAGCCTTCTACTCACATCCTGAATCAATTAAAAATCTTAGGGTACGTCATAGTGTCTGCCTAGAGAATAAATGAGGCCAGGATGAACACATACATGCTCCTGCAGAAGCTCTCATGGCCAGTGGTACCCAAGCAAACCAAGCTGGCAACTCCTAGGGGGTAAATAAAAAACCTGTAATCATTCTGGGGAATAAAAGTAGTAAGTGCTCAACAGGGCAAAATGGTCCTGACTTTCCATAATAAGAAACCCCTCATATTTATTGCAAGTACCAGCAAAACAAAACTAAGGCTCACAACAAGCACAAGTTATCTTTTCCTCAGGTTCTCTTTTAAAGGCAGTATCTAAATATGAACTTTTTGTATTACAAATGCACCAACAATGCAGTAACACAGCAGGATATCAGTTAGTGTTCTGCAGTCAGTTTATGAGATATAATTTGCATCTTCTGTTACACCAAAATGCTTATGCCAAAAAATCCATAAGAATCCAGAGGAAGTAACAGCTTTTTCAGACTTTATACCATATTGCTACACACATCTTGCACCCACTATTTATAGTACCTCATGCTACATATTCTGGCCATGCAATTCAATCAGCAAATCACAATCCAAGAAAGCTCTCTGCTTTGTGACAATTTAAATAGCTAAAGGAACCAGCCTCCGTAGACATAAACACCAAAAGAGATGTAAATAAATGGAGAATGTAAAGCATGTGAAAAGTTGCAGTCAAAGCAACAGACTTGTTTATTAGAGCAAACAAATTCTCAAGTATTCTCAAGCTGTAACCCTAACAAAAGTGTGTCTTGGAGACTGGATTTTTCCCATCGTCCCTTCCCCAAAACAACAGGGATGATAGGAAAAATGACATCATACATTTTACTTGTTGAAGAGTCCCATAGGCAGCTAAAATACTACACGGTAGTTTTTAACTACTGCTAAAGCCACAACAACATGCCAAAATAGTCACAACCACTTTTCCAACTGGAACAGATTTTCCTTGCTCTGAGCTCATTTAAAAAGGATTTTTGTCTTCACTTAGCACTATGTACAATCAAGCCAACATAAGAAGCCCAAACAGTAAGTGTTCATCTACCAGCACGGGGACATGAGAGAAAATGGACATTTAACACTAATACCAGATAATAGGGTGGTTACATAAAATCCAATAAGCTCAGTGGGGAGCTTTTCATGCACAGTTCGTTCAAACCACTAATTAGCAGAAGAAACACACAGAATGTGCATGCCCCCTACATTCTTCCTTTTATTGGAAGGAAGCAGCAGGGTTGATTTCTTTTTTAATGTACTGAAGTCAGCATCAAGACAAGTATCAAAACTCATTTGTTGAAAACCTACTGAACCCTTGTGCTGATTCTTTTGTCCATCTTTGATGTTTGTGGAGAATTGCAGAACACAAAATAAAAACAATTATAATGATCTTACCACTGTGTGTACCTCTGAATAATTTTCATGGGACAGGTATGTGTTAATACACATAATATTGACTCTGTGTTTTGGTGCACACAAGAAATTAATACTTGATGTAAATATAGTAGTTCTAGTTCAATCAAAACTGATCTCAGGAAAAAAAACAAGCAACCAAATATTCAACAAAAGCATGAAACCTGTCATTGAAGTCAAGCATTTACTATGTCCTCAGTCCATAGCTATTTTTTTTTTTTTTCTTCAGTGTATCTTATGGTCAGTCTAGATTTTCACTTATTAAAATCAAATGATGTGTAACAGAGTGTCGTGGTTTGACCCT
>VYZT01004229.1:0-28650 GCA_013400735.1 Pomatostomus ruficeps | reverse complement strand
TTTGGGAATGTGGAGGTGCTGATGCCGGGGATGTGTGGGTGCTGATCCTGGGAATGTGCGGGTATTGATTCCAGGAATTTGCAGGTGTTGGTCCCGGGGATGTGCAGGTTTCTTCACGGAAGGGGCTGTCCAGCCCTGGCACAGCTGCCCAGAGCAGTCCCCATCCCTGGAGAGATTTAAAAGCCATGTGGATGTGGCATTTGGGGACACGGGTCAGTGGTGGCCTTGGGGGAATGGTTGGACTCGATGACCTGGTGATTTTTCAATCCAAACAATTCTAAAGGATCTTTGCGTGAGCCTCGTTCTCCTGTACCCGTTGCAGTGTGTGTACCTTCCTTCACTTCGTGCACTGTGTGTTTTGTAGGTTGGAACTGCAGCACCTCACTTAAACCGGAGCCATGGGTAGAACTTACCTGGTGGAGGAAGGTATTGGGCAGTACCTGGCAGAGCTCAGCACCAAGGTGAAGCCGTTTGTCACTGGCCTGCTGATAGGGCAGGTGAGTGGGGAATTGTCCTTCCGTTCATTCCTGTGAGCTGGAGAAACCCCTGTTCACCATTCTCAAGGTGTGTTTGCTTCTCTTGGTGTTTTATCAAGTGCTCCCCACAACGGGACTACGTCATCCGGGCTGTGCGGACCCCTCCCAAGGAGCAGCAGCAGGAGGAGAGCCTGGGCCCTCCCAAGCTGGCGTCCCTGGATGAGGAATGGATCACCACACACGCCAGCCAGGTGAGAGCTCACCTGGGAGCTGACAAAGGGCTGGGAGGAACACCAGGGAAAGAAGATGAACAAAAAGTATCTCAGCACTTGTGTGTCTCAAGCCATTTTCTCAAATGGAGAGAGCCTTCCTAACCATGCTGGGCACAGAGGTTTTAAACCTGAAATCCCCTTGTTTTCAGGTTTTTTGGTGAAAGAACACTTGATATTACTGAAGGGAGAGCACCTGCAGGATGTGTTCCTGCAGGCAGAGAGTCCTATCAGTGAAAAACCAGTCTCCCTGAGTTCATTCCTGCTCTTGGTGCACACTTGTCTCCCCAGTGGTTTTTAATATCTCAAGTTACATGGTTGCTAGATTGCCAATTCGTATTAATAAATGTTCATTTTCATTTCCAAGGTGTCCAGAATGCTGCCTGGAGGGCTGCTGGTTCTTGGTGTGTTCCTGGTTGCAACTCCAGAGCTGGCAAAAGACGGACAGAACGCTCTGCGCAAGGTAAGGGGAGCTCCTGCTGCAAGGACAGCAGCAGCTTCAGCTCTGTCTGAGGAGTTCCTGTCACTGACTTGACTAAAACACAGTTGCTTTGTTGCTTTATTTCACAAATGTTGTGCTTTGATGTGTGGGTTTGAGTCTGGAACCTCAGAAATCCCTGTCCTGTGGGGCGTTATTTGTTACTCTCCTATTTGCTACTGCAGTAGCAAATCTGAATTTCTCTTTACTGTGTTTATCTGGATTTACTGAATGTGGACATTCTGCCTTAGGGAGAACATCCTCAAGGTTTATATTAAACTTAAAGGATGTTAACATGTTAACTTTCCTTGTCTGGATGAATCGCTCATTTAGAGGTGTTTTCAGCAGAGTCATAATTCTGATTCCTTTAAAAGAAACATCTTGTCTAGAACTTGTGCATTTGACTTAGGGGTGTGGCAGTAAATTTAAAACATACTCAGAACTACCTGATAGACTTAAAATGCATTTTAATTACAGCATTAGGGCATCCACTGCCATATTCAGTTTCTGTTCTGAGGATGTATGTTGATTTTATCATTTTTCTAACATCATGGTGAGTGATTTAAGCGTGAGCAGGCTTGGCAGCCTGAGATCCAAGAGTCAATTTTGGCAGTTCAGTGCAATTACATCTCAGTTGTGCTTAATGAAACTGGTTGCTGGCTAAAAAATGTGAGCTGTGTCCAGATGATTGCTGAATTAAAAACTGGAAGGGGAGGGAGGTTTATTTTTTATAATTAGTGGTTATTTTGCATGGCTTTCCTGACCCATAGCCATGAAACTGTGATGTGTCTGTGAGGACAAAAGCACACAGGTTGGACATGTGAATGTGTGCTGGTTGCTTTGGTTTACAAGGGAGCTAAATTAAGATTTCACAAGCCTCTTTCACTTTGGGGAAAGTGCCTCTGAATCCCTGTTGGATGTTCTTTTAATGTGACATTTTGGTGATGCGTAAGCTGTGTTTCCTGATTACACATAATTTTGATATCACTTAAAGCTTTAGTACAAGACTATTTTCCAGGAATTGCAGTGCATATTTTTGTGGGAAAATCCATAAATTTTTTTTTGTTCCTCAGCTAATCTTCTCAGTGGAAAAGTCCTTGAGTAAAAGAAGGCTCTGGAAACCTGCTGAGGAGGAGATCTCAGACAGAGCAGCTCTTCAAATCTGTTCTACTACAAAAAAGTATCCTTTATGAGCAGTTTATTGACTGAGGCTGCTACCCCAACCTCCTTCATCCAGTTATTGCTGAATAAATGAGAATTAGGGAGGAGGAGGCTGTTTAAGTCCAGCTAGAATGGACAGTTTGAAATAATGAAGTTTCCTGATTAGCCATGGTTAAGACTATTGACCCTCTTGCCCTTGCAACATTTCCATCATTCCTTATGAGGTTTGTCTGTGTGATGGCATCAAATTACACCTTTCCCAGTCAGTCTTGATTTGCATAAATTGAGAAAACCCATTTAAATTACTGTTTGGCTTCTTGAATTGCTGTTCCCAATGGTGCTTGCATGGAACTGGGGGAGCAGCAGGCCTGGGGGGTCAGAGCTGCAGCAGAATGCAGGAGCTGTTGGTAATGACAATACAAGGAGAGAAAACAAGGACTTTTCTCTGAGAGGAGAGAGAGATGAGGACAAATTACAAATTGGTGCTGTGGTGCTTCTCCTGCCAATACATAAATTACAAATTGGTGCTGTGGTGCTTCTCCTGTCAATACATAAATTACAAATTGGTGCCGTGGTGCTTCCCCTATCAATACATAAATTACAAATTGGTGCTTTGGTGCTTCTCCTGTCAATAGATATTGATCTTAATTTGTTTGATGCACACTCGCTGTGCATCACTGTGGTAGCTGGAGATTACAGGCAAATGTTTTCTCACTTTTTTTGCACTGGTGAAAGGTGAGAATTTGCTCCAGAGCATAAATTAACTCCACAAGGAAGTTTAGTTGGAGACAGAGTTAATTGTGAATTGCTCCTGGTTGTTCCCTTGCTTTTCCCTGGATGTTTTTCTTTAAGTAGCACAGAGTAGTTTGCCGAACCTACGACGTGCAAGACCCAAAGGTGAGCTCGTCCTGCTGTGCCAGGCTTTTAATGCTTGGCAAGTGATGCTAAACCCCAAAAACGCCTCGATACAGTGCTTGGTGTTGATGCTTTATGGCTGCTCTTTTCTGCTCTCAGAGTTCAGCTAAACCAGCAGACTGGAAATACCAGAGTGCCCTGAGTGCTTCCTGGTTGGCTTTGGGCTGCACGGTAAATGTGAACATCCACATTCCACTTCTTGCCACTTCCCCCAACCACGACCTCGAGAAGAACACCAAGGTAACTCACTGCCGGCACCAGTTCCTACACACCAGTGACCACACTCATTCTCTGCTGGAAATTAATAAAAATTGTTGAATAGTGTAGGAGAGGAGTAGGGCTACTCAGCGGAGAATGGTTAGCAATTACTCCTCTTTTAAAGGTAGCTCCTGCTGTGCTCAGTGAGAGGTTTCCTTCGTTCAAAATGATGTAAAAATTGCCATGAGTATCCCAGGTAACCTTTCTGGTGCCTCACCTGGTGAAAGGTTGCACCCAGCTGGAGCAGGGCTATGGGGTGCAGCTCTCTACTGCCCCCAAATCATCCTGGGGTGGCACTTCAGTTTTTTGCACTGCTTGTTTCTTAAATTGTTCTGAACGTGGTCCATTCAAGGTTTACTTTTGGAGAAACATAGGTTTTTCAGAGACTTTAAAACTCTCTCAGAGTAATCATTAAAACACCTATTTCTATAATTTTCAGCATGGTACTGCCCATCCCTTTAACGAAATTCTTTCTTGTGGTTTTTCTTTTTGTGTTTTAACTTATTTTAAAGAATGGGTTAAACCGGTGGTCAAAACAGATAGAAGAGAGTGTTTTTCTGATCAATGGCCAAGTTAAAGATGAGGATGGAGAGCTGCTGGAAGGGCAGGTGAGTACCAAACAGGGAGGAATGGAGCTCTGATGGATGCGTGGTTGGAACCTCTGTGTGACAAAGCGTGACTGACACATCTCCCGTGCAGTGTTTGTTGGTCCGGTTGGCTGTTCCAGGTAACCCGTACCCAGAGCTGCTCCTGTTCTCGGCGCCATTCCTGCAGATCGCCTCTCCCTCCCCGGGCAGTGCGAATGCAGCAATTGCGTGTGCAGTGACTGAAAGGTTTCCATTGCGGAGCACGAGTGAGGTGTGAATGTGGGTGATGATGCTTCAAAGACCTACGTCTGTCACCTCGTTTGGCTGATGCATTCATCTCTCCTTTTCGTTTTGTAATCCTCTTCTCCTGGCTGGTTTCTAAGTGCTGTTTTTCTCTCTTAAAAGCTGTTAAACTAGGGCACACTCTATGCCATAGTGAGGAAACTGCCTTGGGGACTTTTTTTTCATGTTTCATGACACAAAGAATTTTTTTTCCCCTCAGAAAAAGTCAAGAGGAAATACTCAGCCCAGCACTCAGTTTTGTGATGTCAAGGTTCTGACACAGCTGGTAAGTTTGTACTGGTTTGCAAAGCATAAGCTTGACTTTATATTATAAAATAGAGAAAAAGTAAAATAACAAGGTTCTGAATTACTGCCTAGAAATCCTGCTCATTACTCCTAAGACTTTTTTTCCCGTCTGGATGTTGAATGTGAAACTGATTGTTGACAGCTCTGCATATTTTGTGTCTTTAGAAATTCTTGTGGTATGATAACCACCTTGTCCATGAATTGCATAGTGTAGGTGAAAGATTGGAAAATAGGTTATGGCAAAGCAGTCCTGTGACTAATTCCTTTGGTAGCAGGAGACCTGTAGGTACCTGTGTACATTGATTTCAAGTGACTTTGCATCTGAAGTTCCGAGTCACCGCCACATTCAATCCACAGCTTGCCCTGGCTAGCTTGGACATTCACTTGGGTGCTTCTGTCAGCAGCTCAGCTGCCAGCTCTGGATTAAGGCACAGATCCCGGGAGCTGAATCATCATCTGGAGCTGCTGCATCTCTGTCAGGAGTTTCCTCTCCACCAGAGTTGTGAAGAACTGTGAATTTGGTGCCCCAGTCGAGGTCCTGAAGCCCAAATGCATCCAGGCCTTGTTTTACAGCCTATGTTTTGTCAGGTAGTTCCTGGATTCTCAGAGTGATGTTCAGCAGAACCAGAAACGTATGCAATGCAATTTTCATACTCCACGAGTATCTCAGCTTCTCTTGTTGTTGCTGTGTTGCTACTGTCTATTGTTTTGAGGTTAATTGCTGCAGGGAGAGGAAAACTTTTTTTTGGCAGGAGTGGTTGGTGCAGTCGGTGTGGAAGTTGTGCATCCCCGTGTTTCCAGGTGTTGTCCTGGAGTGCTTCACGCACACACTCATTGTTTTGGTAATTAGGGAGAGCATTTCTAGGCAACAGTTTGATGCAGCTCCCAGTGTGGCCACGTGCGTAATTTGGTACTGAGTGATGGGGTGACTCCCAGCACACCCTGGGTTACACTGATTATAGTAAACACGAAAACCTCATTGCTTAAAAAAAAGCCTGATAAAGATTTTTCCGTTGCAATACTGTTATTTGCCACAAGCCTGGAAAGTTTTAAAATCTCATGGACACAAGTGTTTGAAACACCTGGAGAGGCAAACACATTTTCCATAGCGGGAAAGAGATTTTCAGTCTTAAGTAACCAAATGAACAACTAAAATAAAATGAGTTATAAGTGATGAGGGGAGCAGGTTGTGTGTGAACAGCTGCTGTTAATGTGCTGGTCCTGGTTTGAGTGGCTCTGCTGGAAGTGCCTGGTCTGGGACAAGGTGGATAATGTGGACAATGTGGACAAGGTGGATAATGTGGATAATGTGGATAAGGTGGATGTGTTTATTTGTTCCCTAGTGCCAGGGCGCCAGCACCAGGTCCACGGCGACGGTGCAGGTGTGCAGCGGCTCCATCAACCTGCGGGGAGCAGTGAAGTGCAGGGCCTACATCCACAACAACAGGCCCAGGGTTAAAGAAGCCATCCAGGTACTCAGCAGGCTCTTACTCTGTCAGAAACATCCTCCTGAAACGCCTGGAACTTGCCATGCTGGTGTTTCTTTGCCAAAATGGGCTAAACTGGGGTCAGAATGTTCATCCCCTTGAACAGCGGGATGGTTTTAGTGACCATCCACGTGAGCTCAGCTTGTTTTTCTCTTCTGGAGGATATACATGCTCTGGGTAAGGCTGGGCTCTGGAGAGTCTTTGCACAAATTGTCAAAAGGATTAAGCTTTGAAGAATTCTTTTAAAATTAAGAAAAAGTTGCAGACAAATATTGCAGACTATACTTTTGTATTTGTAGAGGTAAAATTCTGATTTTCTCACTCAGTAATTTATTTTTTTCCCTTACTGAGTCAATGCCTCGTGATTATTTTTGTTTGGCTTTACTGATAAATATCCAGAAGTTGTCGGTTCTTATCCTGACGATCCTAAAACTTGCCTCAGCTTTCCATTTTTGTTTTGTGATTTTTCTTCTTGATACCAATTCAAGCTTCTCTTGATTAATAAATTATTATTTATTAATTTGAAAATTCACACTAGCTTTTATTTTCTAGGAAAAAAAGTGTTCTTTTATTATGGGTTAAACACATGGGGCTTCTTTGGTTATTTCTTCCTGGTTAAAAGCTTTGCTGCAAATGGCTTTGATATTCCTGATGATTTCACTGTGTCCTTGCAGGCTTTGAAAAGAGACATAATAAACACATTGAGTGATCGGTGTGAAATACTGTTTGAAGATCTGATTTTAAATGAAAGACCTCAGAAAAAAAGTAAGAAATTAAAAAAAACCTCACCAGTTTATATTTGCAGTGAATTTTGGTTGTTGTAGAAAATTCTGGTACAACGAACTTCCAGTATGGTTCGAGCAAACTAAAAAGTAAAAGGAATAACTGCTGCTTGTCAGCCTTGAGTTTTTCTTCAATCTGGGGATTTTTTGTCAAGTTTATGTCCTTTGGCATCAGAGCTTTCACACCGTGTTCGTGTTCAGTTCCTGTGACCACAAAATGCGATTTCAGCTTCTTCCTCACTCATCAGAAATTTTGTGATTTTTAAAACTTCTTCAGCTGAAATTCCTGTCTCTGAAGTTCCAACTGCACCTTGTACATTTTAAATTTTTATTTTTATTTTTTAAATCCATGTGTGGTGCTATTTTTTGGATTGAAGTGTGTTAAAACTTGGTAGGAACCAGATCTCTGCGCTCATGCCGGGACTCTTTAAACTTCTCTAAGTCAGTGCTGTGGTGTGGTTGTCTTGTTGTAGTGTTTAAACCAGAAAAATAATGGGATTTTTTGGGTAGGGAGAGCCTTTTGCATTGCGCGTAGTTCAGAGTCGCCTCTCTAGGTGGCACCAGAACTTCGTGGCTCTGAGGTGACACCTCTGCACTCCTGCGTGCTGGTGAAATCCCCACTCCTCGGGGAGCTCTTCCCTGCAGCCCTGCCAGAGCCCTCCTGCCAGTCATCCCAAACGGGAGAAAAGCTCTGCTCAGCGTTTTATGGTCTGGTTTGGAGGGGAGAAAAGCTCTGCTCAGCGTTTTATGGTCTGGTTTGGGGGGGAGAAAAGCTCTGCTCAGCGTTTTATGGTCTGGTTTGGGGGGGAGAAAAGCTCTGCTCAGCGGTTTATGGGCTGGTTTGGAGGGGAGAAAAGCTCTGCTCAGCGTTTTATGGTCTGGTTTGGAGGGGAGAAAAGCCCTGCTCAGCGTTTTGTGGTCTGGTTTGGAGCTGCCGTGGGTATTTCTGGGGAGACTGATAATGTGAGGACATAAATCCGTGTAAGAGCAGCCAGCTAACCCAGGCGTGTCTGACAGCAGGGCTTTTACACGGAGACCTTGAGCTCTTCTTTTGCAATGACTTTATCTTCTGCTCAGGGATTATGGAGGAATCTTATCATAACTGTCAAGGCTTTTATTGGGATGGTGTTTCTCCCTGTTTCCTTTTAGATTTTGAGCGGGAATATCACGTCTTGCCTCAGAGACTGTTTGTCCCGGTTGCTGGATCCAGCGTGATGCTCAGTGATTATAAGTTCGGAGATGAGGCTGCTGGAGAAATCCAGGAACGTTTTGTGGAGATGTTGGATCAGGCTGTGCAAGCTGAAGATATCCACATAGCTGAGGACATTAGCACAGGTAAACATCTGAGAGGCAGGGGCTAGGAAAACGCTGGCTAACGGCACAGGCCAGTTTTATCCAGGTGTGGATGTGCCTAAAGTCAACTGACTTCACGTGCAACTCGAAGGATTTGCAGCAATTCATTACAGCTTAAATATATTGTGGCAAAGGGTCAAGTTTCTTGCAGTTTGTGCTCCTTTCTCCTCTCAAATATTTTGTGTTTTCAGTGCAGCCCATGAGCTGCAGTAGAAACAGGAAGAGATGGTTAAACGAGGTTTGCATGTGCCACTCTGCACATGAATTAGAGGACATCCTTTATTGACAAATAAACTCTTTTAAAACACCCTGTAAAGCTTTATTTTTTACATGAATATATATATTTACACTTTCAGAAGTTCATCTTTTTAGTGCCAAGTAGTTTGGAGAAGAGTTAGAATGAAAAGTTGAGTGATTTAATCAAATTTACTGTTTTTTCACTACAGGATTAAAAACACTTTAAAGTTCTACTAGCAAAACATAAATATAGTCTAATGTTCCTTTCAGCAAGTTTTCATGCTAAACCAGATGTTTTAAAAAACACCAAGTAACTTCTTTTATTGTGAGTGTTTTAATTGATGTACCAAATGCGGTGCCCAAACCTGAAGATTTGTGGTTCACCCGGAATGAAAACAAAATTGGGAGCACTTTTCATTTTCTACTGAATGTCTTACAAGTTCATGGTCTGATTATGAGGCTGCCACATTCCCTTTAGTACAGATACTCTGCTATAATCCAGTTACTGCCTTCCTCGTTCTGAATATTTCTGGTTTATGGCATTCCCTGTTGGGTTTTTTGCCCTTGCAATGTTGATTTCAATGTAGAATTCCAATGTGACATTGAAATGCATCTAATAACGTTTCCTGTGGTTTTAGGGAAGAGCTTTTACTCCTCTTTTTTTCCCCTATCAACATACATATCGAGCTGCAGGTTCCAGTTTTATAATTTAAATAAATACAAAATCCAACAGTAATTCTCAGAACTATGAACACTTTTTGATTTGGGATTTTGGGGCAGAAGCTGGGCAGCGTAACCCTGGCACGCTGTGCGGGGTGAACTGTGAGGGCTGATATTCTCCTTGACCTACTTGTTTACTCGGAGGGGGTTTTGAGTTTCCTGATTTCAGAGCTCACCATAAATTCTTGTCTTTCTAAATGAATCAGCACCCCAGGCTTTAACTAGACCTGTTAGCTGTGAACTGACTCATCACCTTGAGGAGTAAGAAGTGCACAGGAACCTCAAGGAAAACAGGAAAGCCAATAAAAATCTCCCTGGCATTATTAGAGCAACTTTAATACTCTTAGAACTAATTACTGCTGAGCTTTAGGGAATCAGTGTAACTTGGAGAGGCAAATGAGTATTGTTGTAGCAGTGGAGAGAGGGAGGTGTGGGAGGAGAGAGGTGATGATTCAGTTCAGCTTTATTGCTTCTCTAGGGCTGTGTGAGCTGCAGGTGGGAAAGAGGAAACACCTTCCCACTCACAGCACAGCATCCCAAGGAGTATTGCCAACAATAGGTGTGAAGTGATGCTCACAAAATGAGCTTGGGTGTTCTTGTACCCTGCTGCTTGTAGGGTTAAGTGCAGGGGATTTCTATTCTTTTTTTTTTAAAAGGAAAGCAAATTCAAGTAGGTGTGTATTTTCTTTTTAAAAAAAACCCCAAGCCCACAAATTAAAATAAGTGCATAGCAGAGGAGAGGGAAAAACATGCAAGGGGATTTTGGGAAAGCCTGGCCTTGTCCTGGTGACCACCCTAAAGTTTGTCCATGGAATGGGCTCTATTAATAGCAGTGATATCAATAATGCTATCAGCACAGATAATTATGTTCATGCTGATAATTAATGCTGAGGCATCAGCCACTTGGGGTTTATTAAAATCACAAGTTATTTTTACACTTTTATCACACCAGGAAGGTCATTTTAGAAATGACACCTCTTAAATGCACACAAAGTGTTCTGCATTCTAAGAAAAAACATTAATTACGGAATTTGATTTTTATTGTAGCTTTGGTATGAAGTGTGTCAGTAGTGCTGTAAACATGTTTTTGTGTTACTGTGAGAGTCTGTGGTTTCCCTTGTGCAAAGGCTTTTCCAGTGCATCATATTGATCTGGGAAATGTGTGTTGTTCCTCTAAGCTTAGCCCTAACTCCGTTAATAACAGTCAATATTCAGTAATCGGTTTGTAAGGAATTTTGTCATCAGCCTTTCTGTTTGTGTCACAGTTCCTGTGGTCTGAGGCACCTACCTCGAATTAACTGGAAATGCTGCTCATACTGGGCTTCTGGGGAAAGTTTGCTGATAAAAAGAATTCTTTAAAATTCAAGAAACACGAGCAGGCTTCTGAAATAATTTGGGGTTTTGTTGCTCTTTAAAACATGCACTTCAGAAGAAGGGGATCTAATCAGTATGGGCAAAAGATTAATTTTTTTAAGCAGCCTGTAGTCAAAACATGAAATTTTGAGGTCAGTTTTATGTGTTTGCTGCACTTGGCCTCTCCTGCAGGTTTTGTCTCTTGATTCCTTGTGGGGACACCTCTGGGTCATGCTTTAAAATTGCTGTGTGGAAAATAGAAAGTAAACCCCGAGCTATTTATAAATGAAAGCCTTAAATAGCTCTAACACTCTAATTTCGAGGTGTTTAGTGCTCTAATACAGGCAGCTGAAAGCTCTGCATTTCTGATTGGCTTTGCTAAATCCCTGCTCCTCCTTGGTGCCCGGGGTGGGCTGCTAAATACCCTGAGTGGATAGACAGAAATAAGGCTTCAGCAGGGGTAATCACCTCCCAGCCTTGGTCAGGAAACTGAAGAATTAAGGATTCATGTCATTGGCACTGGAAAACATCTGCTATGAAAAATCTTTTGTGTGATTTGTGCTCCAGCTGCTTCACATGCAAATCTTCCAGTATGTGGTGGTGTAAAGGCCTGTGGAAACTAAATAGCTCAAGGGTGGTTCTTTCTGCTCTTTCCCTTTGTCTTTTTATTTTTCCTCTCTGAACAAGCGAGGAATGTGCAGCTTCCAAAGGTCCCCTCAGCACACGGAGGCACAAAGAAACCTCCAGTCAGAGGGCACAGACCGTCCTGCTGTTCATCACATGCACAGTGGGAAGGAACCTGCTGCAGCAGGACTTCAGAGGTGGCCCAACAAATGCAGTCAGATTATCCCACAGTAGGATGCTTTAGGGAATTCCAAACTGGGCAGAATGTTGTTCTCTTGCTGTGCTAATTAAGATACTCACTGAAAACCTATATTGCAACAATTAATGACTCCTCTACTCTAGCTGAAGACTTCTGCTCATGTTTCAGGCAGTCGAGGGAGTGTTTTTCTTGGCACAGAGAAAATAATGATGTAGCCATGGCCTCATTGAGGACCAGTGGGATTTAGGGGGTATTTGATAATTTCTCTTTGAAGAAACACATTTTGCACTGGAATTTTATTTTAATTTTACATGTATATGCTGCTTGCAGACAGATCTCCAAGCAATATTTTGCTTAATAGATGCATATATATATTTATGTCTGTATATATCTCACCATCCTGTTGAGTCTCATATCAGACAGGTATGAATTGCTCTGCTGGAGTACGTCCTATGCCAGTTCCCTACGGATTTAGGGATAAAAGAGCCTTGAGACAGGTTCTAAAAGCTTCCTTGGGTGCTTTTGTGTAACAGGTCTTGTGCAAGTTTGATTTAAAGAGATTTTGGAGACAATCATCCACATGACTCACGTTAGATGACAGAAAGAACCTTTCTGATCACATCTAGATTATCCATTTCCACCGAAGCTAATGATAGAGAAAGTACTTGTGAATCATTTGCATATGAATCACACAAAGGATGTGCCTTATTGCTCAAGTATGTAATTTGGGATTTATTGCTGGTGGACAATCCTGCCGTGGAAAGGAGATCTGTGTCCCATGGCCTTCTAAACCCCCATGTCTGGTGCTACTGGGGGTTCCTGGTGTCCTGAACAGTGTCAGGCTCGTTCTGTTATCTGAGCCTGCCCCGGACACATCCAGCTCTCACTGCCATGACAAACACTTTCTTTTGCCCTTTGCTTGTGCAGAAGGTGCCTGTGGTTGTAGCTACTGAATTATAATCCAAATTTTTGGCGAGTGAAGCTTTAGCAAACTCCTGGAAGCGGGAATGCTGCAAATTGAAGGCCTTTGGGCCACCACCATCAAGCAGCCTCACTGAGGGGTGTGTGGCCTATTCCCTGCTGGCTCTGTGTGCCACAAACAAACTGGGCTGGGGGATTGGAGATTAATTAATCCCCTTCTTTCTCTCCTGCCCCTCTAAGAAGCTGGGTGTAGCCAAGGGATTAGGGAAATTTTTACAAAGGAAGTAGACAGGAGTTTGAGTCCCATCCGCCTGGAAATGGACTCAAGCTCTCTCACATCCTGGCTGGGCAGACTAAGGATTTAGTAATTCTTCCAAAGAGGAGTGAGTCCTCCATGCCTGCTGTGAAAGGGTATTTTTAGGGGATCTTCGAAAAGCAATGTCTATGGTTGGAAAAAATGCAGTTCTGGCTGTTGGGCAGGGAATGCTGCCAGGCTCATCCTCTCCTGGCAGGGGCGTTTGCGTGTACCCCGAGCTCGGGACAGAAGGGAAGCTTTGATCTGGGAAGGTGCTTACTGGTACATTTTGGTGGTTCCCTCTCAGGGTAGTCAAATTCTCCCCAGGCTATGCAAAGAGGGTTGGGAATGTTACCGTGGCAGCAGGGTGTGGAAAATGAGTTTTGGAAGAGGAGCTCCTCCCAAAATGTATTTTATCTCCTTAGTTTTACCCTTCCAGCCATACGACATCGTTTAGCACTGTGCTGTTGCTACGGTACCACTTCTACTGCAATAAACTGGGGTTTTTTTACCATAAATACACTTTATAAAGTTGATGTGAAGTTCTTGGCCTTTTGCATTAATCCACTGTAAAATACAACTGTTAATTTTTCCCTTCTCCCTTGATTTCCGTGCAGTTGATATTTGTCCAGTGGCTGACAGCCCGGGTGACACACAAGAGGCACAGCTGACAAAAGCAACGCTGCTGCTGAAGCTCCAACAAAATATGGGTGAGTTGCTTCCCAGACTCTTGCTGTGGCACTCCAGTGGGCCCTTTCAGGTCTGTCAGCTCCCTCAGCATCTTAAATGTCAGCTCAGGAATTCAGGGATCCCCAGCCACAGAATTCTCCTTTCCAGTGCAACTTCTCCATGGTGCTGCCTCATCCAGCTCTCAGAGATCTGTCTGCACTTAGCACAGTGGGGTCTGCTTGTATTGAAATAGTTACACTGCAGTCAACACAGCAGTAACTTCTGTTTCCTATTAATTGTTAGAAATAGAATATGGCAACTGGAAGATTAAATAGGAACAGCAAATATGTGTTTGCTTTCGATGTAAAAATGTTTCCCTTAAATCATCCCTCTGGAGTTTTGGGGTTTTTTGTGTCTCCTCAGCTACATCAGTAATAAGCATGCTAATAAAAGTAGTTTTGGGGTTGCTCGTTTTGTTTCTCCTCGTGCTCATTCCGCCTGACCCACCCTGCCCTCCCTGCCTGCTGCAGCTTGTGCTGCCCTTCCCTCACTGCCTGTTCCCTCTGGATTTAGGGGTTTTTCTGCCCTTCCCTCACTGCCTGTTCCCTCTGGATTTAGGGTTTGTCTGTGCTTTCCTTCTCTCACTGCCTGTTCCCTCTGGATTTAGGGGTTTTTCTGCCCTTCCCTCACTGCCTGTTCCCTCTGGATTTAGGGTTTGTCTGTGCTTTCCTTCTCTCACTGCCTGTTCCCTCTGGATTTAGGGCTGGTCGTGGCAGCTGCTGTCGCAGTCCTGGCATCGATTTTCTCCTTCAACTACTTCAGTGATTGATCTCCAGTGATGAAACTCCAGCCAGCACAGCTCCTGGGAAGTGCTGGCCATTCCCAAGGTGGAAACAGCTGGGGTTAATTTGTCAGTAATTAAGAATTGTTGCCTCAATGTCACCAGGTAGATGTGCAATATAAACCGTAATGGTAGGTTCAGTTACCTTTTTCCATCATGCACTTCCTAGATCAAGTAGAATTATGCATTTACAGAATCAAGTAGAAGGTGAATCAGGTTTACAGGAAAAGAACCCTGTCACTCTGTATAAATCAATGATAATATTATTTTCTAGAGAGATCCCTGAAACAAATACAGAACCTTCATTTCCTTCCTCCCGGCTCCTTTAATGCAAGATGCTGCTCCTGGTGTTTCTCAGGGTATTGGTAAAACCTGCATAATGACCTGGTGTGACAATTCCTGCTTTAAAGGGTTCCTTTGCTAAGAGAAATCTTATTTTATTACAGTTAATTGGGGGAAAATTAGCTTTAGTGAAGCCAGCATTTCCCCATAGGCATTGTTTTAGATAATAGTGGCTAACTAGGATAAAATGAAACTTCTAGAAACTATTCATATGCAAGACTAGACCAAGGCAGCCTGTAAATAGCTTGGTTCAAGACTGGAGACCTCAGAAATCAATGAAAAGCATAGCATTGCTGAGCTGTGTGCTGCCTTTTACTCAGTGCCTCCTGATGAGGATTTCTCTGTCCAGCTCCAACACAATCATCGTTATCTTGGAATTTTAACTATTTCAGCAACAGTGACACCGAGGCAGGCCTTGTGGGTTACCTTGTAGATACAGGCAAGTTGTCAAAATTATTGCTAATCAGGATTTTTAGACTATAAACAGAGAGCTTTCCATAATGAGGGATTCTCCTGGGGATGTTGGCCAGTTACGTGTTTACTTGCCATGAGGAAAGTGGAAGGAGGGAATGAATTCTAGGAAGGTTTATAAAGATGATTTATGTATGAAATGTGATGTTTACTTGGACCTGAACTACAATAGAAAATATTCTGAACTACAATAGAAAATAATTAAAGGTGTTTTAATACCAATGCAAATTTCTTTTTTTTTTGGTCTGAAGGAAGCGGGACACAAAGAAAAAAAAAATAAACCTTTGATTCTAAAGCATAATCAAGTATGTGCTGGGATACCTTTATTAAAGGCAACTCTGAGAAAGGTGTCTTGACTCCTGTTGCCTCATCTGTGTATTCTGCTTTTACATTTTTGGAAAAAAGAGCTGCTTTTGGTGTTGTAAGTGTATTTTGAAACACGGTGTTGACCTGTGCTTGGCATTGCTCCATTGGGGCTTCCTGGAGGAAGGTGGGTGTTGCAATGGAGGCGCTGGGTTCAGCTGCTCTGGGTTTTATAGTTGCTTTTTATTCTGTGCCAGTGAGTGGAATCAATAGGCAGGAATCAGAAGGCAGGATGGCATCCAGGGGAGGTTGAGGGTTATCCAGAAAATGGGAGTAAATTTTGTAACATGCTCAAAATATGGTTGGTTTGAAAATGGCTCTGCTACAGCCTCTGTTAGAAGGAACAACAGGGGTGTAATGAGAAAAAAATATCTGTCTTTTATCTCTTTTTCTTTTATTTTCTTTTTTTTTTTTTTAGGAGAATAGGGTGTGCTTTGGAGGTAAAATACAAAATGATTACTCTTTAGCTGCCTGTAACACAAAACTCAGCCTCAGAAGTGAAATACAGCATCTGTGACAGCAGGGAAGAAAATTGTCCTGAAACACTCTTCCTGTAGTTGTTCTTGTTTAGTACTTATGGTGTCAAAAATAGAGCTTGTTGGGATGTATTTATCCCAGGGATCCCCTAGCAAAGAACTCTGGTTTTCTTCCTCTCTGCAAGCTTTTTCAGTGCTTAGTAGATGATCCTTTTCTTTGTGGTGATGGTCAAATTAATCCTTCAGTTTATAAAGGATCTGTGGAAGTTTGCTTTTCCAGCTTGGGCTCCGGTGGAGATTTCAGGTGTGATGTAGGAGACTGGTGAAGTGCCATCTGTGCAATAACAAATTAATTAACTCTGTCAAAGAAAAAATGAGTAATTTGACTTGTACCTACAGATTGAGCCTTCCAGTCATCCTGCCATGAGGAAATAATGGATGGAGAAGAAAGCAGGTTCTCACTTGTCTGAGAATTACAGGACTAACCAAGAGGGGATTTCATTGTCCCATCCTTTCCTGTGCCATTTTGTGCCATTGATAGCACAAGAAAATGAGGGCTTCTTTAGGATAAATTAAAATGTGTGTGAAAAGAGAGAAAAGGAAAACAACCTTTTAAAAATCTGTTTCATGACTGCTGCATAACTCTAGCTCAGGTTTCATTGTAGGTTTATCCTTTTCCCACCTGTGTAATACTCTGAAGCTTTCAGTCTGTGGAAACTCCATTGTGACTGACACTGAGCTTTGTTAACTGATATCTGTGATTGCAGATATAAATTTATTTTAATATGTAAGAGTCCAGAGGAATGGTTTGGATTTGTACATCTGAAAAACAGGCTCTTTTAAGTATAGTCCTGAGATTTATGATACGAAATAGTTGTACAAAATCATAATTTTCTGTGCCATGGGGTTTTTAAATGTAGTTTTAAAAGCCTCAGTGGTCTTGGTCACTGAGGTTTATAATTCCTCACATCTGAGGGCAGCATTTGGTGTGATAAATGGGGACAGGTTGTGATGGTTTGACCCCAGCTGGCAACTAAGGACCACTCAGGGCTTGTTCACCTCCCTGGGGTGAGGGCCAGGAGGGTTGGAATAAAGATAAAACTCTTGGGTTGCCATAAGAACAGTTTAATAACAGAAATAAAGTACCAAATAGTAATAGTAATAATGGAAAGGGAGATAACAAAAAGAGAGAGGGGAGTACCAGCCAGGGAGATGAGTGATCCCAGTGCAGCCCCTCACCGCCCACCCACTGATGCCCTCCTGTCCACCTGCCCCAGTTCCCACCCTGGGCATGGCATCCATGGTGTGGAACATCCCTCTGCCCAGGGGATCAGCTCTCCTGGCCCTGCTCCATCCCAGCTCCTGGTGCAGCTCCTCGCTGGCAGAGCCTGGGCCACTGCAGAGCCCTTGGCTCGGGGTGAGCTCTGCTCAGCAACAACTGAAACATCAGTGAGTTATCAGAATGATTCTGGACTGAATCCAAAACAGCCCCGTCCAGGCTGCTGGAGGAAAAATAACTCTCCCAGCTGAGAGCAGGACACTGCATCTGCCAGAGGCTTTGCTCTCAGTCTGAGCAGCAGTGACACCAGTGAGAATTTGTTCCCCTCTGCTCCATCAGAATATTTGGGGACACTCAGGATCTCTGTGACTTTGAGCTAAAAGGAAGAGTAACCAGAGCCCAGAGTAGCAGGAAGGCTGTTCCCATGTGCTTATTGAAGCGTTTACTGTTTGCTACTCAAAAACCCTCACACAGGAATAAATATTTGAGTCAAGTCTCGCTTTTTGTTTTTGAGGTGTTGGGGTTTTTTCCAGCAGAAACTGATAACTGCTGTGACCAGAGTTTTATTTGCAACTTCGTTAGTCATGAGCTTCTGTCGAGGCTTGGTGCCACATGTGTGTTTGCTCTTTGGTTTTTGTTTTTTTAAATTACAGGTTGAAGGAAATCCTGCTTAAGCACGCTTAATCTGTCTCTTAAAATTGAGTATCAATTTATTTCTTACGGTAGCTGTAAGTGCAGCTTCTGAGGTGTTATTGCTGGGGCTTTGTGCTTCCAGCTTTGTTCTCAGAGAAGTGAAGCTAATGTGCTGAGGCTGCTGATGTACAGCCCAATAGCTTTTAAACCAAGTTGGATAAAGAGAGAAAGTCCTCAAGGAAGTTAAGTTCCCACAACACGGGGATTTTTTTGGTGTGTAGAAGATAGAAATTTTTCATGTCTTTTCTTTAAAACATGTAATTAACAAAATGCAAGAGAAATACTGTCCTGCTACTCTGGTTCCTTTTGTGATGGACGAAGAGAATTCAGTGTTTTCTACATTAGCTCCTGTAAGATCATTGGATTTTCATGCTGTTGGGTGGATCTGCAAATGGTGGATCTGCAAACATTCTGAAGAGACAAATGAAATGTTAGGATGAAAGTGAAAACCTGTGGGGTCAGCTTCACACTTCAGTAAGGGGAGAGAGGACTGCTCCAAGGGAAAAGGTAATGCCCCTGGAGTTCAGTCAGAAACACTTGGGACAATCTCTCACTCAGCAATTTACAGCATGAAAATCATGGCATTTTGGGAATGTGATATTTGAATTCTTGGTGTAATAAGGTCGTGAATTGTTTTACAGGTTAGAGAAGATTGTACGAGAGATGATTAAGAAGGTGTACATGAGGTGAGGTTTCTATAGCTCTGTTAAAATAGTCATCCAGGGCCAAACAATGTTAAAAGAAGAAATTCAGTAATTTGGATAGTTTCTGAAAAAGAAAAAAAAACAAAATAGAAATAATCTTTAATATAAATTTTGAGAATCTCAAATGTCGTTAGCAAAGCTGTGCTGTTAAGATCTTTAGTAAGATACAGATACTTCCATTCTCGCAGTCAAATCCAGCCTTGAGCTCTGCCAGAGTGCAGAAGTCACTGAAGTGTTCCTAATGTTTTGCTGTGTTGTATCAGGTGGATCTTCTAGAATGAGAAAGAAATGTTTATAGTGAGTTTACCCCTCTTCCTCTCAGATTGTTAAATTGTAGTTCTCAGCAGCTTCCCTTTAACAAAACGTAAAACTTTGAGTTTAGTGAATGTCTAGTCAGTATTTACTAATATTTCACACGTTTTTAAGGTTATGTACTACCAATATAGTTCACACTTCCAATGGCAGGTTTTGAGAGCTGATAAGCTTTATTCAGAGTTATTACATAAGCATAACATACTTTCCCAGAAACTCACAGACATTTTAAAAGCTGCTGCTCAGCATAGGGAGCTGAACAGAAATCAGCTGATGCTGTGTCTGTGCCAGGGTGAAAAACTTACAGGAGCACCGAGCTAACTTCTCTCTTTGCATCAGTATTGAACATTAAATGTGGGACAAAATAATGACCTAAATACCTCATTCAGGAATGCAAGGACTTTGGGCTGTTTGTCTGTCCTTACAACTGCTTGTTCTGCCAAATTTGGTAGAATTTATCAGGAGCCAGGACTTGCTGTAACTCAGAGCATTGAGATGGCTCTTTGTGTGTGCACAGAGGCATGGACCAGTCCTGTCCCCGCTGAGATGAAGGACTTGTGCTTTGTGGAGACAGGCACGGGCCCTCAATTTTTAATTTGTTTTTCCAATATTTCTTAAATATCACTGCTGTTCTGCCTATTGCTCGTGGCTGGCGTAGAAATATGTCCAGGGCTGCCAGTTGTGTGTGTTTTAAGTAGAATTCACATACTAACAGTTAAACAATTTTCGTATCTTTATATGTTACAAATAAGTCAGCAAAGACAGCCTTCTCTAAGTGGGATGGGTGTGTTACTGACATTGATTTACAGCTGCCTGAAGAGGGAAGGGAGGCAGCGAGGACTATGGCTGGAATTATTCAACATCCTGCTCATCCGTGCCATTCCCCAGCGCCCGGAGCTCCCTCTCAGGTAGCAGCCCGTACTCATTTAGGAAAGCCTCCACATCCACAGCAAAAAACTCCTCGTTGAACTGTTCAGAGACACTGATGAAATTGCTCAGGAGCTCCCCGGCCTTGTAGACCAGCAGGGAGGGGAGCACCTCGCTGGAGAAGCGATCCCCGGCGCCCGTGCTGGAGGCCTTGATCTTGCAGAACTTGACCGTGGGGTACTCGGCCGCCAGGCAGGTCAGGCTGCTGTTGAGGGCCTCGCAGCCCTTGATGCCGTCCTCGTAAATGTGCACGATGACCGTGGTGGTTTTGTGCTCCTTCTCCACGGCCTCCAGGAACTGTTCCCCGTTTTGCAGCTCGCACAGGAAGCCGAACTTGGGCCCGAAGCTGAGCCGCTGGTGCATGTCCTGCATGCAGCGCTTGCGGTACTGCTGTAGGCAGCTCTCGTCCTCCTGCGCATCGTGGATCAGCTCGTACTCCTGCATGCTCATCTGTGAACAGCCAGAGGGGGCTGGGTTAGTGCCTGGGAGCCCCTGGGAGCTGGAACGGGCACAGACCCACCTGCTTGGAGCCAGAACCACCATCACTCCCTGCAGGTCTCATCAAGAGACAGGTGAAGATCCTGTCTCAACACTCACCTCTCAGCCTGAGGGTACTGAAAGCAGTGGCTGCATTTGGCAAATATTTATGGATCTCTCAGAGTTGGTGGAAATTTTGCCAGTAGTGGGTCAAGTTTAATTCCTGTGGTTTTGGGGGTTTGGTTCCCTGCTGTTGCAGAATCAGTAAATGGTCATGAGCTCAGAGCTCTATCCTGACTAATAGGTTTTTAAAAGTTTTCATTTCCTTAACCAGGGACAGAGCATTGTGGTAGGGATAGGTGTGGAATACACCACTTGTTTTACTGAAGTTGCCCTTTGCTTGAAAGAGAAGTGGATAGAGAGAGAGAATCCCAGAACCATTAATTAAGGTTTGAAAAGCCCTCTAAGATCATGAAGTCCACCCATTAATGCAGCAGAGCCAAATCTACCTCTAACCCACGTCCCTGAGCACCACATCCTTATTTTTTTGGATGCTTTCAGGGTTGGTGACTCCATCAGTGCCTGAGCAGCCCCTTCCAATGTTCGACCACCTTATGAGGAAGAAATTTCCCTGATATCCAGTCAAAGCCTCCCCTGGCCCAGCCTGAGGCTGTTCCCTGTGCTCCTGTTCCTGGGAGCAGAGCCCGACCCCCCCGGCTGCCCCCTCCTGGCAGGGAGGTGTGCCGAGCCAGAAGGGCCCCCGGAGCCTCCTTTGCTCCAGGCTGAGCCCCTTTCCCAGCTCCCTCAGGATTCTCCAGCCCCTTTCCCAGCTCCCTCAGCCTCCCCTGGGGCTCCAGCCCCTTCCCCAGCCCTGTTTTACACGCGTTCTGTCTGCATTGTGAGAGTTCTGCTAAGAGTGGAAAATTCAAGATTTTCTGCCTTATACTGGGCATGTTTTATACAGAGCCCAAATGAATTCCTTTTGCTTTGCTTACCTTGCGGCAGAATCTCTCCCTGGTGTCTTTATCATCTCTGCTGAAAGATCTGTGTGGTGACGACATCTGTCTGAGCATTTCTTTCTTGCTCATGGGTAAGGAGTCTCCATCTTCGCTCTCTAATTTGAACTTCCTCCAGTCATGGATCACACCTTTGGGCCCTAAGAGGGAGGAACCTGGGTGAGAAATCGGCTGCAACAGGAGGTTTCTGAGAAGTTTCTGTTCTTTGCTGGTTTGTCCTTCTGTGCCTCAGTTTATCTGCCCCTCCTCTTTCCAAAGCACTCTCCAGGAGTGCTGGAACCAGAGCTTTGGGATCAACGTGTCCCAAAAAGAAAGAAATAAAGAGGTTTTTTCTAACCTGGATCACTCTGATGGTCTGGTTCCCATCAGGATCCTCTGGATGGATTTTGGTGAACAACACGAGCAGTTAACATGGATGAGGATGTTGACACCTGTTGGAACTGCCATGTTGGCCAAAGGTGGTGTTTTGCAGACATATATTTGATTTATTTATAAACAGGGTATTTAAATAAGTAATGTGCATAAGGACTCAGCAAAACGAAGAATGCAGGACATTTGAGATTATTTTAAAAAAACCCAAACAATACCTGTTGCACTGGAAGAGTAACCCATAAGGCAAATGATAATTCTGATTGTAATGCAGATCTTGGTCTTTGGAGCTGCTTGATTAACCTGCTTAAATTTTGGAATTGGGGGAAAAATATCAATTTCAAAATTCCAGTGCTGTTTTTCAAAACGAAAAATTTTCATCTGCATCTTAGGTTTGAAAGCAAAACCAAAGAATATTTCAGTGTTTTCAGAGGTGAAGTTTCCTATAGAAAATTTAGAAAAGGCTGGGTAGGCAGCTCTCATTTTCGCAAGGAAGATGTGATGAAGGTGAGATGTAATGTGTGTATATATATATAAAAATTTTTTTTCATAGAATGGTTTGGATTGGAAGGGACCTTAAAGCTCATCTCATTTCACCCCCTGCCCTGGGCAGGGACACCTTCCACTCGACCAGGTTGCTCAGAGCCCCATCCAAACTGTATAAATATCATAATCTTGGCCAACAGCAGCAAGGCTGGTTGGGAAAGAACCCCAGAGTTATTACAGGAGCTGCATTTATTGTAGCTCCAAGGGAAAGAAGCCCTCGGAGCACAGGGAGGGAGTGATTGGCATCCTCTCACCTGGCTGTGGGCTGGAGGAGATGATCCCTGGCTGTAGAGCTGAACACAGTGTCAGTACTCGTAAAAACCCTGGTGATTGAGCACTGGATTAAAAAGAATGATGGTTTTGAGTGAGGTCTGTTTTAAAGCTTCTAATGCTGTGCTCTGTTTGCCACAAGGGGCATTTTTAGCACTGAGTGTTCCTTCTGTAAGAAGGAAAAAAATCATTTTGCCTTCCTAGTGAAACGTTATCACCTAATTCTGGCGTGGGAGTGTGGGTTGTGTTGCTCTTTTATTGTCTTCTCTCCTCCCCCGCAGAACAAAGTGAAGCAATAAAGCACAGAGTGAGGCAATAAACCAGCAGGAGCCACCTTGGGCCATGGCTCTTGGTGGCTTTGTCAAGTGTCCCCTGCCTTTGCCCTTTGCTGCAGGTTTGAGGAGGAGCAGCACAGAGTTTGGTGTCACCTCTATGGTGGCTGCCACTTGTCCCAAAACACCTCCTCATTGCCTTTGGAACCTGTGCTTTTGTGTAGAGGTTTGGCCAGTCCGCTGGAACTGCTGGAATTCCGGCCTTCCCCAGTGAACATGGACATTTAACTTATTTTGTGGAAAAATCTCAGTTAGTTTCCTTGCCTGTGTGCGTTGCTTGTCCTTCAAAGTCTTCTTCCAAGCTGGTGTTGGCATTTTCTTCCATTTCAGCGGCTGGAGTGGGAGACGCTGCAAGTCCCAAAGGGAGACCAGTTAATGACAGGAGAGCACAGGGAGAAGCTTCCAGCAGGTGCAGCACAGTGTGTAATTTCCTGAGCTGGGGAGTATCAGTGAGGATCAGAATACACCTGGTAATTACGGAGCTTGCCACTGACCCACAGAAAGCAATTGGGATATATGTCAGTCTCCTTAAAAAGGTGTCTGGCTAGATTCTCAGGTGAGGGTTCCTTCATTATGCTGTTCCTTCCCAGTCACGGGAGAGTATCAGGGACATGGTCATGGGAAATAGTGGGTGTAAAACTTCCTGCAAGGGAAACATGTACTGAGCGTTTTATTTCCTTTTATTTTTTTTCTTTTAATCCTTCTTGGAATTGGGAACCTATTAATTTTCCAAGTGCTGCAAGTATTTCTTTTTAAGGGTTGCTTGAACTGCTCATTTCACATACAGAAAATGGAGCCAAGTATTTGGACCTGTTGGGCAAGAGACGTCCGAACATCCTGGAGCTGGTTGAGCCATATTTGTTGCAAAACAGCAAATTGATGGTGGTTATAAATCAAAATCACTTTCTTGTTCCACCCTTTCCATAAACCAGGCAACCCAAGGAGCCAGGTGACACTCTCAGGGCACTGAGGTGCACCAACACCCTTTTTGGCTCTTACGGGGGGTTTGAAGTAGAATCACATTTATTGTGAGTGTTCCCACCGAGGAGATGATCCCAGCTGGGTGGTGTCAGAGCACTACAGAGCAGCAGGGAGTTTTAAGGCAGGTGATTTGAGGGTTCCCATTGAATCTAGATTAGTTTCAGCTGTTCAGGTGCTAAGTTCAGCTTTGTTTGACTTCCCAGTAGCAAAGATGTTCTCGTGCCATGATTGCCTTATTTAAAGGCTGCTGGGGTGTTAGGCTGGAGTGATAAATAGTGGTGTATGCCCGGGAGGGAATGCACCTTCATTTTCCATAGCAGCATCAAGGTCTAACGCAGAATAACGGCTGAGCAGGACACAAGGTCCCTGATTCTTGTGTGTATTGGGACCAAAGCTGATTAGCAAATATGCAGATCAGCTGTTCCATGCACGTACCCGTGGCAATTAATCAAAACTTGTGGGAAACACTGCAAGCAAGTTTGGAAGAAAAGCAGGTAATGAATTAAGATTTATTAGTGTAAATGCAGTAGGTTGCTCTATAGATAGGTCGTTGTCACTGCATAGATCCAGATTACCGGATCAATTGCTATTCCCTCAATTCTGAAATAGAAATCTGAAGTTAATCCCTTCTCACTCGGCAAAACTAAGGATCTTTGCCATGTCAGGGATGAGCAGATATTGGATATGCTGGGTCAAGCCTTAAGTCATTCCCTTGGCTTACACGACATCTACAATAAGCTCTTCTGTCTGCTGCTGCTGCTGTGCGTTTCCTTTGTTCTGGGGGGAGCAAGAGGGTTTGATTCTCTGCGTGCTTTGCTCTGTCAGAGCTTTGAGCCCTGAAAGGCACTAAAAGCCCAGGGTATGAAACTCAAGCACTCAGCTGCAGGTCCCAACCAGAAAACTTGACTGTGCTTTTGGTGAAACATCTCTCTTCCCAGAGGTGGGAACGGATTGCTTAACAAATGAAAGGTCTCTGTAAAATTTATGTTACTGATCTATTGTGCCCCATAAATCTGTGAAGATTAGACAAATCATAACAGCATAAAGGCTGTGTTTCACCATTCTGCTGCAGTGTGGCACGAGGCAACAGCCCTGACCGTGCACAGGCTGGGAGTGGGAGCTCCTAAAGCTCAATCCTGTCCCTGTGGCCGAGTCGAGCCGGGAGCCAGGCCTGCAGAATGTTCTTCTTTCTGCTCAGCGGGGCTGTAAATCTTTGTCATTCTTATGTCAGCCCTGGGAGAATGGGCTGGCCGAGCCAGGTGTTTCCCAACCAGGCAGCTGAGGACAAGGCAATGGACAGGGTGGTCCGTGGGAGGCTGCTCCAGGCAGCGGAAGCTCTTGCGTGTTGTGTGTGGGCAAAGTCGGGCAATCACCTGGGCAGGGAGCTCTCCCACATCCTTGTCAAGGGTTGAGGTGGGGCTGTTGTAGGGCTGGCTGGGGGCTTTTTTTGGGTGGTGAGGAAGTGTTCTTTTATGTGCTGGACAAGCAGCATTTTCCAAAATTAAAAATGAGCTTCCCAATAAGTGGGGGAAGTGTGGGTGCTGCCGGCTGTGGGGGTTGCTGTTATGCAAGCGCCTCTGTGAGGAAATGTCCGTGTGTAAGGCTGAGCTGGCACAGCAGAGAGTGTCACGGAGTGGGTCAGGATGGCCCATCACGAGTGTCTCAGAGGAAAAGGTGGCACCTGCTTGCCTCTACAGGTGTGCTGGCACCTGCTGTGCCCGGCATGGGGATGGCTGGAACCCTCCTCTGCATCACGTAGCAGCTCTTGCAAGAGCAGCAGCCCCGTGGAGAGGCTCACGTGGCTGCAAGTGGGTCCTAATTCAGTGACTGACTGTGCTGTCTTTTAGAAATTCATTTAAGGTCACCTGAGTAGGGTCATCAACTTCACCCTGAATCAGCCTGAGAGCATCGTTAGGCCCAGGACTCAGAGGCAACGATTCACTGCCTGGGGATGGTTGGATTCAGCAGGGATGGGCTCATGTCCTAGAGAACAACCATGCCAACCTCCTCTTACAGATTCCTTACTGCTTTACAGCTGATTATTTTTATTTTCTTTTTAAATCATGTGACTGTGAAGTCTCTCAATCCCAACGCATAACTGGCTCGGGGTAGGAGCACAGTCCCCTGAGAGGATGTTGTGTCACACAGCAGGAGGATGTGCAGTGATGGTGACAGGATGATTAATGTCATCACTGGAGTTAGTGATGTCTCCTGGTTCTAAGGAAGCACCCACTGACCTTCCAGCCCATCAGCTGTCACCGGTACCAATCCCAAGCCTCCCCTTTGTACCATTCTGACATTCCAGACGAACAGCAGTCTCTGGGGAGGGGGGAAACCGCTAATTTAGAAGATCTTTTGTGTTTTCATTAGCTCTTCTCTTTGGTTTTGATGACTAAAAGTGACTCTTGAAAAGTTCAAATGGGGATAACAACTTCTCCTTCTTTGGTCTGTGGGTCATCAATGCACTAGGCCCTATTTTGTGATGTGTGTGGTGGCTTTACATCTGTATTATAAGAGACTGATCATTCTCTAAGTTCTTTACTTTCCTGTATTTCTGTCAGATTTTCTGAGTCAAGAAAGAAAAGATGATGATTTCTTCATGGACAAGATCTTTGTGTCCAAAAAAACTAACTTATTGAGCAAGACAAAACCACAAATGCAAAGTATAGGCCTGATGCTGCCATTTAATTTCTGTGAGCTTTGGATGTGTTGTACAAGCAGAATTCCTGTTACTGCTGCTCGTTCCTCTGGTGTCATTAAACTGGATGGGGCAGCCTTACTTCAGAGTAGAAATAACCATTAAATGAAGTGTTTCCTTTATTTCCAATATGGATGAAGGTTTTCTGCTTAGTAACAGAGCACAGAATCATGGAATACTTTGGGATGGAGGGACCTTAAACCCATGCAATGCCACCCCTGCCATGGGCAGGGACACCTCCCACTATCCCAGGCTGCTCCAAGCCCTGTCCAGCCTGGCCTTGGACACTTCCAGGGATGGGGCACAATTTTATGCCTTTGGCCCTCACAGAGATTTCTCAAAATTACAATTTTACTATTTCCTCTTGCTCATATTGAGCTTGTGAGGTAGCTCAGGAAGAAAGCACCATATCTGTGTACTCATAATGAGGCCTTATTTAATCCTTGTAAAAGATTGCAGCTGTAAATACAAAAACAGCGCCTTGTAGTTGTGAGTTATAGTTACAGGAGAGAAGGAAATCAACAAAAAATATCCCTAAACAAACTAAAAGGAAAGATACATTCTGCAGAGGACAAAGCCAATGAATACAACTTGCTTTCCAATATAAGAGTTTTTGCTGCTAGTCCAATAAGCAAACATAAGTAATATTTTTCTTAAAATATAAACATGTTCTAGGCACAAGTTTGCTGCTTTCCATCTGTGCAAGTCCTGCTGAAAATGCTGCTTGTGGCTGAGTTTAGATAAACAGATCAGCAGCAGGCTGCGAGTCCCCAGTGGTCGGTGGGACATTGCTGGTGAACTGGGAAGTGTGAAATTTTGGGGATGCTTGAGGGGGGAGAGTGAAAACCGAAGGATGTTTAGTGGTGAGATGTGGTTGCACATCCCTGTTTTGAGCTCCGCGTGGGTGGGCGCTCAGCTGGGATGTGCTCCCAGTGTTCCCCTGGCTCTTGCCTCTTGGGAAGTGTTTGAACTTGAGCAGCACTTCCCTCTCCTGAGGGCTGATTTGAATCCTGCTTCTCTGCCCATTTTCCCTGGTTCCCATTTGCAGAATTCCTTCCCTGGTTGCTCTTGTCCCCTCTCTCAAATGGTGATTAATGGTCACAGGCAAACCTGGCACATGGGCAGCTTCTGAAGCAAGCAAGACAAGAGAAGGAGCAGCCATGGATTTAAATGCTCAGGTTCCTGAAATCTGGGGCAACTGGGTAAAATAGCGTGGAACTGGAGAAAGCACCATTCTCCCTTGCCTGGGCAATGGAATGGAGTGAGTCCTCAGTGTGTGAGGCTCTGCACAGACCCTTGGGAGGGCCAGCGTCCTCCTGTGCCTGCAGCAGGGACAGCTGTCCAGGAGTCCTTGTCATGGATGCTCTGAGGTTCGCAGGCGGCATGGGCAGCGTTATGCAATCAGGATCAATGCCGAGGTTGGAGTTCCAGCCCTTTGCCCAAGGCCCTGCAGCACCTTCCATGATCGGCTCCCGCCGCCGGCCCCGCGCAAACGCGGAGCACCCGCAGCTCCCCTCGCATCACGGGCAATCAGATCCCTTACAGGAAAGTGGCTTAAGAGCCAGCCTGCTCTGACTGCAAAGACAGGCTGATGGTGCGGCAGAATGGAATCATCCTGGGCTCACCTCAGAGAAAATGTTGGTGTATCATGGAGTGATCGGGTCACCATGGTTGGGAAAAAACGTAATTTCAAAACACCACGCCAGGGCTTGATTTGTAGAGAAGAGGTGATACGGTGGGAATAAAACATAAAGCAGGCTGGGCTGACGCAGGGAGCTGCCAGCTCCGCTGCACGTCACCGGGGCTGATGAGAGGGTTATGGGATTGGATTATTCCCTCTATCCGCTTTAGCAGAGTTATGCTGTTCTTTATTTGTGAGGTCGAAACATTTTAAATAGATGAGTCCAATGTTTCATTTATCCTTAAGGCTTTGCCAATTAGGAAATTCCTGATGTGACTACCCCTGGCTTCAGCGTTGTGTTGGGCTGCAGGATCATAGGATTAAATAAATATCCCTTTCTCTTCCCCTTTGTTTTAGTCTTTCAAAATTTGGCCTATAATTATGCACCGGGAATTATTCATCTTTTCTGGATTGCATATTTATTTCTGGATATCACTCCGAAACAGGAAATTAGCTCAATGCCTTTGCAGCAATCAGTGACAGGACAAGAGGGATTGGCT
>VYZT01004228.1:0-10160 GCA_013400735.1 Pomatostomus ruficeps | reverse complement strand
GGGGTTTGATGGGGTTTGACGGGATCAGGAGTGAGCTTGGCCACCTCTCCTCCTGCCTGAGGCACCCCTGGCGCTGCAGAAGCTTCGGGATCGTTCCCAGCTCTCCCTCGGTCGGCGTGGGAGCGAGAGGGGTTTTCCAGAAATAAATCCGGGCGCATTCCTGGAAGCCCAGCGTGCTCCGAGCAGAAGGCAGGTGGGCTCTCTCCATCCTGTCACACTCAAGTGCTTCAATTAGAACATCAATTATGCAACAATTGGGCTGAGCCCTTCCCTGTCCAGGATCCTCCAGCAGCGAGGGGGATGCGAACAAATTCCTCATTCCAGAGGGCAGGAAAACCAACCAGCCCTGGGTTTTCTCCTGGATTTGGCAGATCCAGCTCATCCCGAGCTGGACTTGCAGGAAAGAGGAGGAACTGCGATACCTCCGAACACCAGCGAGGCAAAAATTGATTAAGCATGAAATCCTTGCCCTGGCAGCGAATCCTCCGCTGGCCCGGGGACAAAAAGTTGCACAACTGAAAAAGGGAAGAGGAATTTGATTTGGAAAGCTCGGCGCTATTGTTTGTTTGGTTTTGCCCGGTGTTTGTTTTCCGTCTGACGGCCGATCTTTGTGAAAGGTGAATTATCCCTCCTGTGCAGCAAGTGGGGTGGAAGGAGCCTCCCCTGCTGCACTCGTGGGGCGTTCAGGGAATTGCTGGGATTGTTGGGATTGTTCAAGGTGCTCCCAGGAGGTGCTTGAGGTGCAAGAACCCGTGTGGAGCAGATACTTGTGGGATTGGAACAGCCCAGGCAGCAAAAAAAAAATAAATAAACTAATTAATAAATTAATAAATAAATATACAGATGCACTGAAACATTAAAAAATTAATGCCTGAAGTTTCACCTATGGGCTTGTTTGGGTCCCGGCTGCTGCTGTGCAAAAATATTTCACTGAAAAGATGGGGAAGGAGGAAAGCACCTCCTTTTAACACTGGGAGAATTCAGGTTTGGGTTTATTCCGTCTGGGAATGGCCGGTGGAGAAGCTGTTCCTGCCCCAGGCCTCGCAGGATGGTTTAACTTCTGGGAGCTCCACGGGGCCTTTTCCCAGGGATTCCAGGGCAAACAGGGAGTCCTTCGCGGGGCTGTGGAGCCCAAACACTGATTAAGGGCCGGGCTGGGGCTGCTCTGATCCCGCTGAGCTCCTGGCAGTGCTGACCTTGTGCCGGGAGTGCCACCGCCGCCGTCCCCTCTGGAAGTCCCCACGCTGACCCTCTGCTGCTCAGGAGTGACCCCGTTTTATTCCCCAAATTGCTCAATCCTGGCTGTTTCCTCCTCGTTTCAATGAGCAGAGGTTTTTAATTTTCTCCTCATTCCCTCAATCAGCAGATTTTGGGTCAGAACTTTCCCTTTTCCTCCCCGGGGCTGGCAGCAGCAGCAGCATCTCATGATAACAACAACAATAATAATAATAACGCTGATAAAAGCCTCAGACAGCGATTAAAAGAGGAGATTTATGGATTTTTCTGGCCAGACTCCATCCTTGGAGATGTCTGCGCGGGTCCTTCCCTCGGGGAGGAGGGAGCTGAGCGAGGAGGGGGTTCATCCTTGCCAGAGGGGGGTGTTTGTGGTGCTGCTGCTGCTGCCCCATTCCCGGCTCCGCGAAAATTCCCTTTCCAGCCGGGCCTTTGGAACGCCGTGGGAGGGAATGTGGCCGGGGAAATAGCAAATATCAACATGCCAGCAGCAAATCGCTCCATCAGGGAGCAGGGGCTTAACATTTTTGGCGTTCGTGGGAGGCTGAACTGCGGTGTTTGTGTGCCGGGCGAGGAGGAGGGAGGGAGCTGCGAGCTCTGCCCGAGCCGTGGGAGAAATGGGATGGAAATCCAGCAAAAAATGGGAAAACTGGGGGAAAAAAAACCCCAGAGGCTGGGTTTGCTGTCCTGCAGCTTTCTCTGCCTGAGCAGCAGGGAGCAGTTGGATAAAGTGGGATGGAAATCCAGCAAAAAATGGGAAAACTGGGGGAAAAAAAAACCCCCCAGAGATTGAGTTTGCTGTCCCACAGCCTCCTCTGGCTGAGCAGCAGGAGCAGTGGGATGGAAATCCATAAAAATGGGAAAGATGGGAAAAAAACCCCCAGAGGTTGGGTTTGCTGTCCCACAGCCCACCCTGCCTGAGCAGTGGGATAAATGGGATGGAAATCCAGCAAAAAATGGGAAAACTGGGGAAAAAAACCCCCAGAGGCTGGGTTTGCTGTCCTGCAGCTTTCTCTGCCTGAGCAGCAGGGAGCAGTGGGATAAATGGGATGGAAATCCAGCAAAAAATGGGAAAGCTGGGGGAAAAAACCCCCAGAGGCTGGGTTTGCTGTCCCACAACCCGGCCTGCCTGAGCAGCAGGAGCAGTGGGATAAAGTGGGATGAAAATCCAGCAAAAGGGGAAAATTGGGGAAAAGAAAACCCCCAAAGGTTGGGTTTGCTGTCCCACAGCCCGGCCTGGCTTGCTGGAGGAAATCCCGGCTGGAATCTGGGCTGAGGGGCTCAGGAGTGGCTGGAGGATGTGATGCTGGTGGCCAGGGTGGTTTAGGGGGGATTTTGGGAAGGAATTCCTGGCTGGGCTGGAATTCCCAGAGCAGCTGTGGCTGCCCCTGGATCCCTGGAATGTCCCAGGCCGGGCTGGAGCAGCCTGGGACAGCGGGAGGTGTCCCTGTCCATGGGATGGGATTTAAGGCCCTTCCCACCCAAACCAGGCTGGAATTCCGGGATTCCTCTCAGGATTTGCTGTGATTTAAGAAAAGGACATTTCCCTGTCCCCTCACTCCCTGGCCGGCAGCTGAGGATGCCCAGCCTGTCACGAATCCCTTGTGCCACGTTTTTATCACATCAGGGCGATTAATTAGGATTATTTTCCCCTCTCCATCTCTGGTTTTTGCCCGGAGCAGCTGGGATCCCTGAGCAGCATCCCCTGCTCCTGCCAGGACAACCCCGGAGGTGCCTTCACATCATTTCCTGCTGGGTTTGTGCAGCTCCGAGCCGTTTTTCCCATTTTTATGTCACGTTCTGACCTCTGGAATGTCACCTGTCCAGGTGTTGATGGAGTCCCTCGGTTCCTGTGCGACACAGGAGCTGAGGGAAATAAAAAAGTTCGTTTTTCCCAACAAAAATGGGGAACTGGGAAATAAAAAAAGGCTTTATTTTGCTTTAAATAAAACAATAGCTGTACGTATAAACCTGAATTAATGGACTTTTTAGGTGGTGTTTTACACTGGATTCTTCCCTCTGTTCCGTGCTGAACCCCTCAGCTTACACAAAAATATAAAACTTTAATTTTTTTAAATTTTATTTTAATAGGCCACATCTTTTCCAAAGTTTTCCCCGAGCTCCTGGGCTGTGGTAGCGCCGTATTGAGCCGAGGTTTTTAGGAACAACCACTTCACTTGGTCATCCCCAATTGGAGTTCCAGGCAGGTTTTTTTCTGGCCTTTCACTTTGCGGTTCAATCATCTGGAAAACATCTCGGAGTTTTTACGTCGTGTGGGGTTTTTTTGGTTTTTTTTCCTTTTCCTGAGGTAAAACCGGTCAGGAAAATCACCCTGAGTGCTCTCCAGCGAGCCGGGCTGGAATGCTGTCCCCCCTCAAACGTCAGGAAATTCGGTGTTTTTTAAAAAAATTCGCCGTAATCAGGGCAGTGGCTGGGGTTTGGCTGGATTAAATGCCACAAATCGGTGATTTTTACCTTCACGGGAGAGCTTCCCTTCCCTCAGGGCACCATCCCATCCGTCCAATCCCATCCATGGAATCCTCAGCAATCCCCTTCAAACATCGAATTTTTTATGTGATGATTCCTGGGAATTATCAATTCCCAATTCTGAATTGGAAAACCTCAAACGGGGTTTAATAAACTCTCATTATTTGTGCGTGGGATGAGTGGGAATAATGGGAAAAGCGGAGATTTTTTTGTCCCTGGATCCCGTTTCTTCCTGGGAAATGGGGTTGGGAATGCTGAATCCAGCAGGATTGATCCCAATTGATCCTCAATTTTCCAAATAAAAACAGGGATTGAGCAGCTTTACACTCTGCAGGGATCGTTCGGAGAAAGAAAATCCGGGCAGAGACAAAGCTCCAGCCCTAAAAAGCGCTAAAAAATGCAGGAATTGTGTGGGATTTGGTAAAATCAGATCCACGTGGGACGGTCAGAAATGCCGCTGCCCCGAGCCAGTCACGTTTCTCGCCAAACCAAAGCGATTTTTGTCCCTGGAAACGTCTCATTTCGGGAGTAAAATGTTATTTTTGACTTTCTGTGGGACTGTTAGAGGTGGAATTCCAGCCGAGGTGTCGGGATTGAGGAGGGATGGGTGCCTGGAGTGGGGAGTAAATGGCACTGCTTTATTTTAAACGTTGATTTTCAGGGGAGAGTTGTGTAATCTGATTTTTAGGAACCAGAGCTGGGAACGGAACCGGACTTCCTCGAGCCGGGGAGTTTTTTGGGAGCGAGGGAAGGGCAGATCTCCTCGTGGAGATGCAGATGAGAGACGGAAAAAATCCCTGCTGAGCACAGAAGAGGCCGGAGAGCTCCGAATTCGGGATTTCCTGACCCTGGGGCTCTCGGTGGGAGATGGAGCTCGGAGCAGCAGGTGACATCTCCTCCCCAGGGCAGCCCAGGGAGGGTTTGCTCCCCAAAATCCCCGGAAAAATGAGTTTATCCTCAATCTGCTCGCGGGATCATCCAGGAACGTGGGGATTTGTGAGGGGGAAGGAGGATGTGCAGCAGCTTTGCCCCTCTGTGCTGCTGAGGACGTTCTGAAGGTGTCAAAAACAGGGAAAAAATGGGAATTCCGCTGTTCCCAAACAGGGAATAACCGGGAGCGAGCGGCCCCGCTCTGTTATTTAACTCTCAGCACAATTCAAACAGTTTATTTTAGGGTTTGGGATGGAATGGATTTGCTGGTGTCTCATGCTGTTGGATTTCTCAGATTTATTGGTTTTTCCCTTTTTTCCTTCCTGTTCCTCTGGTGCCTGGGAAAGGACGTTTTCTTCCCCTTTTTCCCCCATTTGGATCGTGGTTTCTTTCCCGTGCGCATCCCTGCCTCCCCGCAGGTTTTCCTCACGTTTTCAAGTGCTCAGGACTCTGGAATTGTGAATATTTTTGGATCCAGTTCTGTGAAACCCTTCCCGATGCCGGAATAATTCACGTTTAATGTTGTTTGCGGCACCTCTGATCCCTTCATTTTCTCCATCCCAGCAGTTTATGGATTTTTATTCCTTTGTGCTTCGCTCCAACCCGAATCTGGAGGTTGAGGGGTTTAGCTCATCCCGTCTCGGTGGATTTTGAGCCATTTTGTGGCTCCTGAAAATTCTCCTTTATTTTGTGTATTCCTTTTTTCCTTCTCCTCCTCCATGCGATTCCAGCTTTTTATTTTGGAGCTGCCGCCTTTCTCTTCCATAACTTAATCCTCCTCCTCCTAAATCAATCCAGGGTTTTTTGTGGTTTTTTTTCTGCTTGCAGACGATGTTATCCCTGCCCGTCTGCCCTCAATATTCCACAGGTTTGCTCGCACACGCCCTGAGTAGCTTAGGGATAAAAACCAGGATCATTTCCTGCTCATTTCCTGGGGGACTCAATTAAGTTGTAGTATTTATTTCAGTAATTCAGGGCTGGAGTTATTTCAGTAATTCAGGGCTGGAATTTATTTTTTTTTAATATAAATTATAGAAATAATTTTATATTTTATTATAGAAATAAATAAAATGATTTATTTATAGCCCGGTCCTGGAGGAGCCCGGAGCATTCCCGGAGCTTCCCTGGATGGGCACCAGGAGATCCTGGCAGGGATGTGGTGCCCGGGGAGGGACAGCTGGGACTGGGAATTGTGGAATTATGGAATAATTTGGGTTGGGAAGGATGTTAAAAGTTATCCGGTGCCACCCCTGGACAGCTGGGACAGGGAATCATGGAATTATGGAATTATGGAATAATTTGGATTGGGAGGGGTGTTTAGGGTTATCCAGTGCCACCTCGGGACAGCTGGGACTGGGAATCGTGGAATTATGGAATAATTTGGGTTGGGAGAGACATCAAGGATTTTCCAGTGCCACCCCCAGGGACACCTTGGAGACTTTCAGGGATCTGGAGCAGCCACAGCTCCTCTGGGAATTCCATCCCAATATTCCAATTCCAACCAGGAATCTTGGGATAATGGAATTCCCAATATCCCATCTCCCTCTGCCTTCTGGCCCTGGGAATCCATTCCCCCATTTCCTGTCCCTCCATCCCTTTTCCCAACTCCCTCTCCACGGGTTCTGCAGCTGGAAAATCGGGATATTTTCCCGTTCACAGCCATCCCAGCCACTCCCCGCGCGCCGTTCCCGCTGGATAAAGCTCCGGCTGTCGTTCCCTTTTTGTGTTGGAACCGTCTTTAAACCCAGCCCAGCCTCAGGAAGAGCAGCTCTGGTCCCCAGATGTTGGACATGAATCGCTCTGCTCCTCCTCATTTCTCGGCTGGGGTTACCCCCTGCGCTCGGGGAATAAAAATGGGACTTTTATGGCCCGGGAAGGAGCTGGATGTGGTGGGATGGGAGCCGGAGCACCCAGCAGCTGCCTCGGAATCCTGGCGGGATAAACCCGGCTTGGTGCCCGCCCCGGGGGGTTTGGAATGGGGCTGCTCCTCCCCAGGCATCCCACAGGAGGAGGATTCAAAAATCAGGGAATATCTTGGCTGGGAACCGGCAGCCGGGCTCTTCCCTGCGTGGTTTGGGAGGAGAAATCGCCGTAAATTTATCTGGAAGCGGGAGAGCCAGTGACACACGGCAGCTGCAGAGCTGCAGGGATCACATTTCTGGGTGTGAATTTAGGGGATGGAACGGGAGAACTGAGGAGTCTGAAATCTGGGATGATTCCAGCCCTAAAATCCAGAACAGGCCTAAATCCCTGATAGTTCTGGGTCTGAAATCCAGGACATTTCCAGCCCTAAAATCCAGAACAGGNAGCCCTAAAATCCAGGGTGGTTCCATGCCCAAAATCCAGATTCCCGCCTAAAATCCGGCACGGTTCCAGCCCTAAAATCCGGGATGGTTCCAGGCCTAAAATCCGCAATGGTTCCAACCCTAAAATCCGCGATTCTGACCCTAAAATCCAGGATGGTACCAGCCCTAAAATCCACGGTTCCAGCCCTAAAATCCAGGATGGTTCCAGCCCTAAAATCTGGGATGGTTCCAACCCTAAAATCCAGGATGATTCCAGCCCTAAAATCCAGGGTGGTTCCATGCCCAAAATCCAGATTCCCGCCTAAAATCCGGCACGGTTCCAGCCCTAAAATCCGGGATGGTTCCAGGCCTAAAATCCGCAATGGTTCCAGCCCTAAAATCCACGGTTCCAGCCCTAAAATCCAGGATGGTTCCAGCCCTAAAATCTGGGATGGTTCCAACCCTAAAATCCAGGATGATTCCAGCCCTAAAATCCAGGGTGGTTCCATGCCCAAAATCCAGATTCCCGCCTAAAATCCGGCACGGTTCCAGCCCTAAAATCCGGGATGGTTCCAGGCCTAAAATCCGCAATGGTTCCAGCCCTAAAATCCACGGTTCTGACCCTAAAATCCAGGGTGGTTCCTGCCCTAAATCCAGGATGGTTCCAGGCTCAGCTTTCCCATTTTGCTGGTGTTTTTGGGTCTCACTTGGTCGTAAAAGTAGAGCTTTGCCAGACCTAGACTGATGCAGGAATACATGCATAAATAATCTGTGTAATTAACAATTGATTGACTAATATTTTTATTATGGCGATATCCTCATAGTTGAGGGTGATTAATCCGATCGAACGGGTGTCCTCACAAAAATAATCCCGGCAAATGTTTTTGGTGTGGCTTAAAACACGGCAAAACACGTGAAATTAATTTTAATTTTTCGATTCCTTAAACTTCCCCCCAAATTTAGGCTTATCGGGGCTAAATGCTACACGCTGAGAGCTGTTTATTGATTCTGCACTGGGATAAATCCTAATAAATTGTAATAAATCGTCGGTTTTGGCGCCGTTGTTTAGGCTCAGCTGTACAGCAGAGAATCGGCACCACGGCTTTGGGTTTGGAGGCCGTTTTTGGGGGAGGAGAGATGGGATACAAGTGGTTAAGGGCAAAAGAAGGAAAATTCGGGGGAAAAAAAGGCGTTTTTTTGAGTTGTAGGCGTTTATTGAGGCGTTGTGTGGTTTGGCCTGGTGCTGGAAGTGGAACTGGTGGGGAACGCTGCTTTTCGTGCCTGTGGAAGGTGTCAATCAGGAAAATGGAATCAGAAAATAAATTCATTTAATTGCCCTTCAGATTTTCAGCACAGAGAGGGAATAATCCCAGTAATTCCACCCAGCTGGAGCCTGTGGATGGCATCCCTGGGCAGGGAGTAGCTTGGGGCACCCCTGAATTCAGAATTCCTGCACTCTGGCGCAGATTTTGCCGGGATTCAGCCACTTTGGGACCAAAATTCCCCCGTAATTGGGTTTTTTTCCTCCTTGGCCATCTGTCCGTGGAGCCCTCCCTGCGCCCGGCTCCTCGGAGCTCCGGGCTGGCTCGGAGCCCTCCTGGGAGCCGGGACAGAGCTTGGGGGGGTTTCAGTGCCCCAAACCTGGGAGCAGCTCCCACGAGAGCTTTTGGACGGACTCAATTCCCTGTGGATCAGAAAAGGCTCCCAAACCCCCTGACAGGGAGTTCCAAACAGCTCAGGACACAAAGGGGCTGTTCCCAGCCCCAGACTGCCTGGCTCTGCCTCCCTGGGCTTTTTGGGGCTGCCAGGGCTCTTTTCTCTCCCTCTGCCACCTCGGAAACTCCTTTTTTCTGTGCAAACCCGCCTCCCGGACAAGGAGTGCTTTTGGGATGTGTGGGGCACTGTTTTTCCTGAGAAAAACCCTGTTGTCCTGGGCTCGAGAGGGAAATTTCTGTGCTGGAATTGCTTCACAGAGGGAAAGCAGGAATCTGGGAAAGCGGGGAAGTTTCACCTTCCTGGTCTCCTGTGCCAGCCCCTGAACCCCGCTCAGTTTAAATGAATTTATATTCCAAGGGATGGGAATATCCTCTGCACATCCCTGCGTGTCCAGGTCACGGAAAATTTCCTGTGTGGGTTTCTTTTCCTGTCAAATTTTAGGAATTTAGAATTTTAGGAAAACTCCTGCCCTCAGGAGATGTGGTTAATAATGATATTTTAAAAGAATTTGTATAATTCACTTTTATCATTCCTAGAGTCATTTTATTCTCAGCTTTGAACTAAAACAGAGCGGGGTTAGGTGGGATATTGGGGATTGGGAATTCCCGGCTGGGCTGGAATTCCCAGAGCAGCTGTGGCTGCCCCTGGATCCCTGGAATGTCCCAGGCCGGGCTGGAGCACTGGGACAGCGGGAGGTGTCCCTGCCGTGGGATGGGAGGATTGGGGTGATCCTGAATGTCCTTTCCAGTGTGGAATTCCACGATGGAATGTTTCACTGTGCTGTTGTTAATTCGTGTAAAGGATTAAATCCTCCGGGAGCTGAATCCAAGGGAGCTGCTCAGGGGGTGAATTCTGCTGTCACCCTTCCCCCTGTTTTTTAGGGAACTCTCACAACTTGAAGGCTGATCCCAAACCTCCAGCATTCCTCCCTTTTCTTCTTTTTTTTTTTTTTTTATTTTTTAGTAGGAACTTTTCAGTTTCTTTCATAATCCCGGCAGATAAAAAAAAAATAAGGGAAGGAACAAAATCAGGAGCTGAGTACGCAGAGGTTTGATTAGAGATAATAATCATGGAATTGTGGAATGGTTTGGGTTGGAAGGGATCTTAAAAGGGATCTTAAATCCCAATCCAGTCTTACCCCTGCCATGAGGGACACTTCCCGTTATCCCAGGGTGCTCCAAGCCCCGTCCAGCCTGGCCCGGAGCATCCCAGGGATGCAGGGACAGCTGGAGCACCGTGCTGCCGTCACCTTTCCTGTGAGCCGGGAGCTTGTGCCAGGCGCTGTGGCTTCCAAAATGCTCATTTCACGGGAGCCGGGGGGCTCCGGGCTGGAGCTGCCCTCCCGCGGCCTCGGCAGCGGCACCGGCTGGGGCGGCCACCTGCTCCGGCCCGGGGCCAGCTCTGGAATTATCGACCATCCCTGGAATTACCCGCCATCCCTGGAATCCTCAACCATCCCTGGAATCCTCAGCCATCCCTGGAATTGTCAGCCTTCCCTGGGATCAGCAG
>VYZT01004223.1:40088-87261 GCA_013400735.1 Pomatostomus ruficeps | reverse complement strand
AAGAAAGGAAGAAAGCAAGCATCAAAACCTTCAGTTCCAATATACTGGAGAATCTAATGTAAAGAAGCAGCTTTCCCCCATCTTTTCTCTGCTAGAAACAATTCTCACCAAATCTGAGTTCCAGAAGCATAAACAAAGCCATGGACATCTCTCCAAACTCATCCCACTTTTGTGCATTTTGTTCATGAGAATTCTGGCCACACAAATACAAATAAACTTATTGATTAGGATCTGAACTCTTAATTCTCACGAGGAGAGGGCAATATCTGACATGCATATAAAATCATAGAATGTTTGGGTAGAAGAGAACTTAAAGATCCTCCAATTCCAACCCCCTGCAATGGGCAGGGACAGCTTCCACTATCCCAGGTTGCTCCAAGCCTGGACACTTCCAGGGATGGAGCAGCCACAACTTCTCTGGACAACCTGTGCCAGGGCCTCACCACCCTCACAGGGAAGAATTTCTTCCCAATATCCCATCTAAACCTACTCTCATGTAAAAGCAATTTCCCCCATAATATCCAGACACAATTGTGACTATGAAAAGAATTTCCTCACCTCCACAAATTCCTGCTCTTAACCAGCCTCGTGTAGGGGTAGGATCAGTGAAAGCACTGTCCATGCCCAGAACTGTTTTTGATAGAAAAGAATGACATAAAGTCAGTATTATTGCAAGATTGTGATTTTCAGAGCTGTCTGCAGATGGTATGAACACAGAGGAATCAGTCAGTCTGCATTTAAATAGTAATTACAGATATTAATGTCTACTTAGCTGCATTAGAAAAAATAAATGTAATGGTTTTTCCTGCCAGGAGGATGCTTCGTGTGATGGATCCCTTTGCTGATGTGACTAAATACCTTTCTGATATTGACTGACAACGAGAAGGAGAGAAAACATAAGAAAACTCTTCAGGCTGCTATGAAACATCCGGGGAGGGAGTTCAGAATTTGTACCTTCAGAACTGACACAAAGAGCACTTCTGAAACGGCCAAGTCTTGTCAGCAAAAGCTGACAGGCAAACAAAAGGGGTTGTTCCTTTATCTTGCAGGTGTCTTTCTGGAGCAGACAGATGATTCTCGGCATGCTGAGGCCAAGGAGGGACCTGCTGTAATATTTGGGTGTTTGGTGCATGCAGCAGCTGCTCCTGGCCTGGACACTTTTGCTAGGAAATGCTCCAGTATTCCCAGAGGAGGGGGCTCCAGCCTGGATACTTTTTCTCACACACCACACCTCCATCCCAGGTAAATCTGCTCTGGGACCTTTTTGCTGATCTGTTGGCAGGTGGGATGCAGGAGTGGGATAAATTTGGCTGAATTGGTTTCTGCGGCATGGTGGGTTTTCAGATGTATTTCATCTCACCCTGAAATAGATGGATACATTTTTTTTTCTTTAAGACCCTCAACTTTATTAACTTGACCTTAATTGCTTGCAAGGAAGGCTCGGGTGACTTACTAAGAAGTTTACTCTGAAGTGATCTAAAGCTGGGTAAGGCGACTCCTGCCGTAGGCTTCAAATGCATTTAGAGTTTCAGCACAGGTTTATTATCCTTGGTCACTCACTGGCCAGGGACTGAGAGTATAAAATTTGCAGGAGAACCAGAATGGGAGTTTCTAGGGCACTGCTGTTGGCTTTTCTGTTTCGTTTCGGGGGATTTTATCAATCACATGTCACTGTTTCTGGTCCTGATTATGTCACTGCTTGAGAACACGGTGTCTTGCTGGTTTCTTTAAATCTTTGTGCCTCAGACTCCTCTCTTCACTACCTCTCCACTATTTGGATTGCAAACCTGTCAAGCTAAGAATATTTTGTAGATCAGAATCCTCACTCACCATCTGATGCTTTATTAACAAGCTTATTTTGTATCTCTTTATGGCTTCCTTCTGCTGAGTGGCTCTGCAGGTGATTTTTTTTGTGACTAATTGTGATGCCCTTAGAACAAATTGCGCCCTGGGTGGTGGAATTAGGGAAGCCCTGATTTGATTATCTGCTCAGAGAACAGGGGTGGGAGCTCCTGTTTTTGCATTCTCAGATATTTATCATGAAGCTACAACTTCTGAAGCTTTAGGAATATTTAAAACCTCTGTTTCTTGTGTAGATTCCATGTGTCTGAGAGGTGATGAGCTCATCTCATAGGTCCTGGTTTCCATTAAATTTCTGACAACCTGATATCTTTGAGACCTCTCCCTCTATATAAAATTGGATTAATTGTGTCCAAAAAGGGGAAAGACTGGCAGAGAGACACACACACAGAGCATGGCAACATAAACTTTGCTTCTTAAAGAAACCCTGCAAAAACTGTCAGTCCTGTCAGAGACTTTCTTGGCCACTGCCCACCCCAGCCATTTTCTCTTTTGCACTTTTTCTGGTTTAAAACAGCAAATCCTTATGAAATTACACTGAAGAGGTCTGGAAAACTCTGCTACCCTGCGCAAAAGAAGTTGCTGTAATTTATAATCCTCTCAGGATCATAATTCCAGTCTTTTAGATGCACAGAAGAAGGTGCCTTACCTCTCAGGTGGAGAATACATTAACTGTTATCATCCCTCTGGCTTTAGAACAGGCAGACTTCAATTAAAAGCAGTGCAGGATATAGAAATTAGCATTTCCTTTTGAGCTTGTTTTAGCTTCTATCAGGCAAAGCTCTAGGATGCTGAGGGAATATTTGCCAAGATGTCTCTTGGGGACCAATTTGCAAATCAATGGGGGTGCTGTTGGCACACACCTGCACGCTTTCATTATCCAGCCCCTACAGCACAGGTCTGCTTGTGAGACCGTAATTTGAGTGCCACAGGTTTGCTGTGAACCAACAGGATAAAATGGATCGTTCTGCACTATTTCTTCAGGTCTCAATTGCCTGACCCCAGTGCTCTGAAAAAACAGAGACAAAAGAAGTCTGAGCCAGAAGCACACAAAGAGATGTAGGGGGAATAGATAAATATGCACAAAAGTGTGGTTTTGCATCAGGCCAGAGTATGAAATTAGGTGGAGATAGTGGTGGGATTTGGACGGTGGGAGCTCTGTTACCATTAAGGGAATGATGATAAGGTGTCTTTCATCCACGTAATGATTCAGACTTCCCCATCTTCTGAGATCCTTGTTTCAGGACTGAATTTATATTTTATTCCATGGAAGATCTAGGGAAATTACTGGCTAAAAATTATGTGGAAGTCAGATCTTAAATTCTCATTATCTCTGTGAGTAGTAAGGAAGCTTTGCTTACCCTCCTGCCCTAGTATCCCTTGATTTTTCTAATACCTGGGAAGATTTATTCCAGTGGGAATAAATATGACTAAAGTTTTACTGAGGTAGCTGAACAGTGAAGACATCACACAAGATTAGTTTTGATATTGTCCTTTTTCACAGTTTTACTATCCTGTCTCACTGAACACCTTTTAAAAATGTTGTTGGATTTCAACCAAATTTGAATCAGGTATAGAGATTTCAGGGGTAATTAAATCCCTACGTGATTCCTAAAAGCCCATTAGAGATGCCCAAACTGACGTTTTCCCTGGAAGCCTGGCAGAACTCAGTGGTTCATCATGTCCAGCCAGCACAAATGATCAGCACATATGTTAAGAAGACAGAATTCCTTATTTTCACTTCTCTCCTAAGATGCTGATGGTGGTGGTGGTGCTGCACAGTGGCCTCGTCTTGCACATGTTGTGGAGCAGTCAGGAAAGTGCAATTAATGTAGGTAATTAAGGATATTTATTTCTCAAAAGAATACCTACATGGAATCCAGCTGACCTTCTTTTTACCATCACAATCCCTGTTCATGTTGTTGTTTTTATGGATGTGCTTCAATTTGGGAACCAACTATTCTGGGCAATGTTTCAACACACAAAACAACAGACAGACTCCAAGTTCCTGACCTCAGTGGCTCTGCCCATATCCTTCAAAGCTGATGGGCACCCTCTTGACGTCCAACTCCCTTCTAAGGTTGTATTTCTTACCCCTTTTGCAAAGATAATGGTTGAGTGACTGTGGTTTGCTTAGGAGGACTGAAGGAAATTTTATATAAACACCTGAAAGTCTCTCTTCTGACATATCTGCTTATCACCACTCAGAGACCAGCCATTCACAAAGATAATTTTGGAGTGACTCAGAAATATTTTAGCTTTATAAAAAATAGCTGATCTTTATTGCTTACTTTATATTTCTTTTGATCATAAAATGTCTGTGGCCAGAGCTTGTTGAAAATATTCAGAAGTCTGAATTCATAGACACCAAACCTATTATTCATATTTTTAAGTCTCTGAATTAACTCTCCATGAAGTGTAGATACAGAGTCTAAGGTTTTTTTGTTCCCATTCAAACACTGGAACCACTGTGGTTCTTGGAGATTTTAATTCCTTTTATGTTCTCGGATGAATAATCCACTCTAAATCAATGTGTTTGCTCTAAACCAGAAACCAGTGAGAGAAAGTCTCTTTCTATGAGACAACCTCAGCTGTGCAGTGTGGCAGCCAAATGCCATTAGTTATGCTCTGTGTCCCCTCTCCCATTAAACAGAAGCCAACAGAATGGGAATTATCTCCTCAGCCAATGGTTAAAACCTACTGTTGGATGAAGCCTTACACACAAGTGACTCAAGAGCTCTTGGACTCTTTTCTCCTCAGCCTTTCCAGAGGGATGTAGTGATACCTCAGTCACCAGGATGTGCAAGTGGAGGATATGGATGGACAGGCAGGGTAGCAATTAGCAGCCTAATTCCGGGGTTCTAACCTGAGGCCATTTGGAGGATCCATCCTAACCCTAAACTCTCTGCATTACAGGAACTCAGCCATTTGAGACAGGCCTGACAGATATGCCACAGGACATGAGAGATGTGGTTTTCTGGAGTGGCAGGTGGAAAGAGGAATTTATCCTTTACAGCACCTACAATGACACCACACATCTCTGTAAGGCCACTGAATTCCACCCACTGGATCTGGGCAGGTCACTCTGGATGTGGCTTCAAAGCCAAACTCCTCCAATGTGTGGCAGCTGTTTAAGGTCAACTTTGCTGAAGAGTTTCACCCGTCCATGGTGAAAGACCTCAGCAGGTGAAATTTGTCTCACTCCCTTCTGTGGGCAGGGATGCCAGGAAAGTCTCACCTGACCCCGGCATAAATTTTAACTCCTTAAGCTCCTTAAAAATGATCTTTATTAGCTCCAAGAGTTACAAAGATTTCTGTTTTCCTTACAGACTTATCCCTAACAGATGATATAATAGCAATATTATGGACAGGCCTGATCTTACGCAGCACAGACCATTCCAAAATATTGGCAGCTGACAAGAGAACTGGTTGAGAATAACAGAAATTAAAGAGCACTGATAGAAGTCCATGTTTAGCTTAGAAAAGCTGACTGTGAGACTAAAGAATTTGCCTACAAAAGTTGTGTAGAATGTGAGTGAAATTTCAAAGTGTCAGGAATTCAGATACCAGGGTGATAAGCACAGTGTGAAAATGGAACCAGACAACAACAAAGTGGAGCCTTGTGTGAATCACTGAAGCCTCCTATTAGACTTGTAAGCAAAACACATATTAGACTGCATTGCAAAACACATATTAAACTGCATTGCAAAACTATCATTGGCAGTAAAAGTACCAGATTAATTTGGCTGTTGGTTGTTGTAGATGCATTGTGATGTACCATTTTCCTTTATTTCTTGAAAATAAAGAAAACTTAACATTTGACTCTCCTGGCATTTTTGTTTTGTAGCCTGTCAGACGTGTTAGTTATTTATTCATATTTACCCCCCACCATCAACATCAACATACGTCTGTGACCTTCTCAGATGAGAGTTATATATATTTTTTAATCTTTCTTTCTGCTCTTGGAGGATTTTTCTTGTTTTCCTTCCATGAAGGTTGTAGTTATAGCTTAGTCCTTTCATGCTAGTGCTGGCACTTCTAATGTGTGTCCCCTGAATTTATGTGGATCTAAATGAACAACTGCACTGAAGCATCTCATAAGCTTCTATATTTTCATTTTAGATTTACTACTGGTAATTACATGCAGTGCATATAACAGAGGATCTAAAATCAATTGTGCGCTTTACATTTTACTGGGTACTTATTAATTTCAATATCTATCTCAATTTAATTGACATTCCCTGCATAAATAAATGTAGCTTTTTTTTTTTCAGGATGCAGCAATAATCCATTAGTGACATTTTATGGATATTTTTTAAATGACTGGTGATGCCATGAAGTGAAAAAAATATGGAAATATGGGATGATTGATGAGGCACTCATCGCCTTTGAGAACTGACCTGTCCTCTAAATTTCTTACTTCCACAATTTTTGCATTATGAGTCCCACAACAACTTGTTCTTGAAATGCACAAACGATGTTATTTTATCAGGGTGGGTAGACCCCTCCTTTACCTTCTTTTTTCTGTGTCTGAGGAGTTTTACTTGATGCTACAATGGAATTGCTGAATGTCCTGATGCGTCAGGAGGGGGATGATGTGTTTCACCACATGACCAGGGACTTTCTCTGGCAATGTAAGGGACATCTGGGGATGTCACACTCTGGTGACCACTGTCCTGCACAGGACACCCCAACAATCCCACCATGTGCTGAGAGAGTTGTCCAAACTCCCCCTGAGCTCTGCCATGCTTGGTGCTGTGACCACTTCCCTCCGAAACTGTTCCAGTGCCCAACCACCCTCTGGTTGTAGAACCTTTTTGTAATATCCGACATAAACCTCCTCGACACAACTTCAGGCCATTCCCCTGAGTCGTGTCACTGTCACCACAGAGATCAGTGTCTGCCCCTGCTCTTCCCCTCACCAGGCAGCTGTAACTGCCATGAGGTCTCCCCTCAGTCTCCTCTTCCCCAGGCTGAACAGACCAAGTGATTTCAGCTGCTCCTTGTATGGTTTCCCCTCTAAAGCCACCTCTGAGTGTGCTCAAAGTTAACACAGTGCCAATGGCAGCTGCCAGCAGTAGATGGGAGTGACATTCCTCATTTCATTGTTGAAATATGTGCCTGTTTGCTGTCTTGGGGGGATGGATGGATCCATTTGAGCACAGGTTTGGATTTGTGTTTAATTGACACTGAAGATATAAACGTGATTCTTTAAGTCCCAATTGAAAGAGAAGCATTACAATGCAGTAGGAATTGTAAATCATTAATAACACTGCACTCCGAGCACCTCAAGGGAAGTTTGTATTTCTTGCTGGGCACATTTTTTTTCAGAGATTCATAGAATGTCAGAAAGGTTTGGGTTGGAAGGGACCTTCAAGATCGTCCTGTTCCACCCCCTGCCATGGGCAGGGATGCCTTCTACTAGACCAGCTTGCTCAGATCCCCATCCAACCTGGCCTTGAACACTCCCAGGGATGTGGAGTCCACAGCCTCTCTTGGCAGCCTGTTCCAGTGCCTCCCCATGAGTATAGTAAAGATTTTTCCCCTAATATCTAATCTAAATCTCCCCTCTGTTAGTTTAAAACCATTCCCCCTTGTCCTATCACTGTCTGCCCATGTAAGAAATTGCTCATATTTTTCCTAGGAACTCTTCAGCTGTGGCCAAGGGTTGCTCTTACTCTTCTTGCCAAGTTCTTCCCCAAGTCCCTCCTGTTTTTCACAGACCACCACACCACTGAAACACAGGCAGTGTCCGGCTGTGTGGCACCTGAGAGAGTTTTGTCTCATGGGAAACCACAGCAGGCTTGTCACACTGGATGACCAACTGTCCCTTCTCCTCAAGTGTGTAGATGTAGGACCAGGGGACTTGGCTCATCTGCTTTAACATGGACACAGCGTGAAAATGGAGTCTTCTCAGACTCCCTTCTAATCACTGGAGAGGGAAAGGCTCTCCAAGGTACTATTTGCCTGGTCCATTTTTGACATCTGCTTCTGATAAAAAGCTGAGTGATGCTGGTGACACACCTGAAGGATGAGATGCCAGCCTGAGGGACCTGGACAAGCTCAGGAAATGGGCCCGTGGGAATCTCCTGAGGTTTAACAAGGCCAAATGCTGGTGCTGTACCTGGGCTGGGGCAACCCCTGGAGTCAATCCAGGCTGGGGGAGGAACAGATCAAGAGCAGCCCTGCCCAGAAGGAACTGGGGGTGCTGATGGATGAGGGGCTGGACATGACTCAACAATGGTGCACTTGCAGCCCAGAAAACCAAACGTGCCCTGGGCTGCATCCACAGCAGGGTGGGCAGCAGCTGAGGGGGGATTCTGTCCCTTTGCTCTGCTCTGGTGAGACCCCACCTGCAGAGCTGCCTCCAGCCCTGGGGTCCCAGCACAGGAAGGACCTGGAGCTGTTGGGGCAAGTCCAGAGGAGGCACCAAGGTGATCAGAGGGATTCCATGAAAAAGCGTTTCACACTGTGCTCCTCGCTGGGAACTGGCTCCCTGTTCCTTGTCTGCAGAGAGAGTCAGTGCAGGTAAGGCAGGTGTAGACATCTGTATTTAGCAGATATATCCTGGTCTAAATATTGCAAGCAAGGGCACCCTTAAGTCTGTAACAGAGTCAGAAACTGAAATAATTTGTTTCACTCTCTAGATCTGGAAAGTTACAAAAATAACTAATTTATGTTTTATTCCCACGCCAGTAATTAAGAGCTATGGAAAATATGCGAATGTGATACTTAAATTTCTAGCTAAGCTGTCACAGATGGCCTTAACTCTACCTTCTCTGCTCTCACACAAGGTCAGTGATACGATTTTGAACTTCTCTTTTCCAAAATTATAGCTGTTCAGACTTTCACCTGCTGTAACCAGGAGCAAGGGTTAGAACATGTGAATTTTGTGGGGGGTGGAAATTCAAGAACTAGGATTCTGGAGAGGTAATTCTCAACCAATTATAATTTCGGGCTCTTATTTCTTGTGGTTTTGTATTTTCATTTTTCAGATGTTTGAACTCAGTTGCTCTAATGGCTGCAGAACACTTGTCACATGCATTCTGAGGTCTGGCCTCCCTAAAGAAAATTCAGAAATGGCTGGCAATCCAAGCAAGTTCAGCTGAGGAATTATTAAGTTCCATCTCAATTAGTCAATCATTAACAAGCTGTCCTCGCCTCTCACTTAGCAGAATTAACAGAAGTCATTAGTTTTTTTTCAGCTGTGACCATATTTCCCAACATATGTGGGTGAGACGCAATTGGTTTGAAAGGGAGCTCAGCAATGTGGAAGTCAAGAGAAGGACAGTTTTTCCTGAGAAAATGGAGCAGCATCACACACCAGACCGGTCACATTTCCCCTGATCGCAGAGAAGAGACTGAGAGAAATTGGAAACCTGTGGGTGGCAACCCTCATCTGCAAATTCCCCCTTCCCCTGTCCTGTTCCACCCCTCTTCCCAGTCGAAGTTTGGGAAATCTTCACTCAGGAGGCTGAGAGGTGGAGGGCAGCAGCACTTCAAACGCAGCAGGGATGAAGCCAGGCCTCTCTCAGCTGCTGGCACTGATTTGTGGGGGTTCCCCTGCATGGGGCAGAGGGGTGGTGGGACATGTGTGAGCCTCATGGCCGGGTACAGGTAACAGGTCACCGCCACAGCTGCTTCTTGGAATGGGGGAAATCCACAGGGAATGCTGCATCCTGAAAGTCATCACTGCCTGGACTACACAGAATGCCCATGTGGTAATCTCAGACACTTCAGGAATTTGTGTGTGCAAAGTTCAGGAACCAAACTTGGAGCTCAATATGGACAAGGAAGGACAGATTTTTGAGGCATTATGATGCCCTAAGCAAAGTCTCAAATGTTTTTTGGAGAGGAGGATTAAGTTCTCAAATCTGTATAATGCTTTAGACAACTTCTCCATAAAATTGCTCCAACATCACCTTGTCTGTGTGTCTATTGGCCTCCCAGGCCTTAATCTCACCTGCAAAATAGCTCAATATTATGATCAAAGAAGTCATGATCAAGAATGTTTCACTCCAAACCAAGATGTCAAGGCCTGGTCATTCCAGACAGTACCAGTGAACTTCTTGGAGTATGACAAATACCACTGTGACTTCAGGAGCTGAGATCCCATTTATTTCAATTTACTGCCTGGCTCCTGAAGATCAGACAGTGTTTGACTCTCCTCACTTTGTCAGACAGCTTCTCTACTTGACACTGTCCAGTAGAACTTGCCACAGGTTATTCAAAAGACACTCTCTGAGGCTTTCATTTTAATCTTAATTTAGACAGAGAGACAGAGGATTGTCCGTGACCCACTTTGCTGACTGAAGAGAGCTGGAGATACCCTTCACTGTGGAGGGAAGTGCAAAGGGAATTGAAGACAGATAGAGAATGGTTTCAAATCGAAACAGAGTAGGTTTAGATTAGATACTAGGAAGGAATTCCTGCCTGCGTTTATGGTGAGGCCCTGGCACAGGTTGCCAAGGGGAGCTGTGGCTGCCCCATCCCTGGAAGTGTCCAACGCCAGGTTGGATGGGGTTTGGAGCAACCTGGGATAGTGGAAGGTGTCCCTGCCCATGGCAGGGGGGTGGAAGAAGATGATCCCGAAGGTCCCTTCCAACTCAAACCATTCTAAGATTCTGTGATTCCGTGGTATAGACCTACACACAAATATATTTATCTTTAAATATAGATCTTCACACATATTGCTCTGCTGCAGGCCTGAAAAGTGAATGACGCTGGTTTAAGGTTGTCACTGTTGTGGCTTGGAGCTGTCACTGATCGGGAAATTGTTTTCCACTCACAGAGAGCAGAGTGACTTCTTATTGGAAAAACAGAGCACCAAAATGAGACTTCTCCCTGTGTATAATGAGTTTTGCCTCTGTAAAGCAGGTTGCTATTTCTGTCCTCCTGGTAGATCTGGAAGCCAAGAGTAATGCCAGGCATTGGACTCGGTGATCCTTGTGTGTCCCATCCAGCTGTGGATATTCTATTGTCTGATTAAATGATCTTCTCTTTTGGAGGGCTGACAAATGGAACATCATGAAACCCAGAGCAAATATACACAGCCAAGGGTCAGAAAGCAGAACACAAGATACCTGCTGCTCTCTGCTCTCTGGAAGCACAACAGAGACAACCAGCCCAAGTCATTGAGGGAGGGACTTTGTCATGGCTTGAGAGGTTGGACTGGGATGTTTCTCCATTTCAAGCTTCTGGAGCTGTGGAAGAGCATGTCACGATTGCCAGTGGACACGAAAACTACCAGGGAAACGCAGAAATCACAGTGGAAGTTGCCCTGGTACCGTTTCTGTTGAGGGGCACCCCACGCTTGACCTTGTAGGACTTGCCAACAGTTTTCACCTTTCCATTTCCCTCCTGAGGCACAACCTCAAACCTTGGCTGTCACCAGATGCAGTTTTGTTTGTGCTGCTGAGGAACTGCGATCTGTGTCTGCTGCCTGCTGTGAACAGCTCAGTTTGGGGAGAAACCAAACTCAGCTGTGGTACCAGGCAGCCAAACCTCGATCAAAGGAAGGTGACAGGGGGTGGTGAAAGATCCCAAGAACAGAAAGATCCCAAGGACAGTGCAGGGAAGGCTGTGGAGGGAAGCGGTGGCTCTGAGCAGGTCAGCGCTGCAGGACTAACAAATCTTTGGGAATATGCTGACTTGCAGGCCTGTGATTTTACAATGCCTTGTAGTTGCTCTCATCACTCTCACTTCCAAGAGATTAATGGATCCGTCCTCACAAGCTTTCAGTGAAGGTTGTGGTGTGTGCCGCTACCCCTATTCCGCAGGTGCAACAAGAGAGGCACTTCGTGACGGAAAGATTTAAGTGAGGTCACAAAATTCACTGAAGCCAAGCCCTGAGATAGAATTTGACCTTTTTGCATCCCTTTGAAATGGTTCCTTGCAGCTGACCCCGTAGAATCAGGTCTCAAGGTTGTAAGATTATGTATTTAAGCCTTGCATTGAAATGTTCCTTAAGAGAATCGTCACCAATAGCTGAATTATCTTTCACATCAAGACATGCAGGGCTGAAGACATGGAAGAAATGCAAACATCAGATTTTTTGCAAATATAGGTACTTCTTTAATAAACTGGAAAATATGTTCTCATTATGAACTTATGACACTAATTTAAGAGTTCAAATGTACAAAATATTTTTTTTGGCCAAATGGAAGGAATATTATGGACGAAAAAACCCTTCCTTTTCAAGGTAGAGACTGATACAGTTATAAGCAGGGTAAAATGATCTGGTGAGATTCAGTGGGCAAGGAGAACATTTCCATTTGGAAAGATTCCTGTTTCTGTACATGCTTCCTACTGTTTCAGTGATTTGCAGAAAACTTAGGAGAGGTACTTAGCTATTGACACCCCAGTGCCTCCATTCCTAAAGATGAAAAAAGGAAGAATTCTCAGAACCTTTAAAAAATGTATTGTGAAAAATAGAGATTCACTTCTGTCTAATTTTTCATCCACCTAATTTAGAAGTTGGCTGAAATTTCAGAGAAAAAAGCAGTTGTATGTGAATCCTATCCTAAAAAAAAAGGAAAAAAAAGTGGGAAATAGTGCACATATTTCACTAGGAAAACATACTTTTTTTTTTGCCTTTTTTTTTTTTTTTGGTATCAGCTTGAAGATAAGAAATGGAGAAATCTTTCTTCTTTTGGGTGATATGGAAAACCCAACTCAGCAAGACTGAGTGTAGTTCTCAGCTTTGTTTCTAGATGCCTTTTCCCCATCTATGGAATTAGGAAAAAACCCACCACCCTTCTGTCCTTGATGTATTTTCCTGTAAGTTCCTCTGGGCATGATTTTTTTCTTACTTCTGTTGTTCTGTAAGGTGGAAATGAGTCAAGTTGATTCCCCAAACAGAAATTTATAACTAAAATATTTCCTTATAATTATTTGATGATATAATTCAAATGTAACACAGGAGGAAAAGCCTGTGGTGGATGAAGCAGGCTGTAGCTAGAATTTGTGGGTGTGTTCACCAGTCTGCCCCAGTATGGTAGCACCAGCTTTGTCCCAACCCAAGATGCCAGGCATGAAATGGGCATTAACAGTTTGAAGACGAAAAGCAGACAAAGCAAACCAGCCATAGATGCGGAATGAATATGGAGCAGCCTGGTTACTCTCCGGGCTGAAACAAGATTTCATCTGCTTTTCAACGAATTACAGAGTTAAGCCACTCCAGTAGCAGTCGGGAGTGACAAGGAGAGAGCATCTCGTATTTGTCCAGAAATATTGCATTTTACGGCCACTGCAATTGGGGTTTTTTCCCTAATGGAAAATGAATGTTTTTCCATAGTGCTGGTGGGACCCAGCTGTGCTCCAGAGGTGCTGGGGAGGCACGAGAGGTTCTGAACACGACCATTCCCTGCTGACACCTTCCCTTTGCCTCCTGCCTCGCTGTGACTTATGCAGGGATTTGCACTCATCAGTCCTGGATCGTTTCACATCCATCTCTGGATGGGAGAGGGAGGGATCCCTCTGACAGGTTGGTTTTGAATTGCTTCCACAGCCTGGGCTGACACCCAGTTTCTGAGGTGATTTATACAGTGGCTCGCTGGAAGCTGGTTTATAATGCAATGTGCTCTAAAATGATTTTGCTTGCATCTTGAAGCGAGCATCCATCCATCAACACACTCAGAGTCACTCTGCTGGCCCCTGCCAGTGCTCCTGGCAGGTGTCTTTGCTGTGAGGCTTCTCTATTCTGTTCACACAGATTTTTTAAACTATTGAATTAGAATTAGGTGGAATGCTGAGTTTTCAGCAGAAAAAGCTCATCACGAAGGACCTCGGCCTCTGAGTCCTTCTGGAATATCATCTGCTGGGGAAATCACTGGAATGATATTTTTGAAAGGGTTTTAGGGTATCAAGGTGCCTCATCTTTGTACTAATTTCTCAGATGTGCTCACAGGGAGAGACAGGCACACAGAGTGAGAGTGAGCAGGGACCTGGCTCTCAGAAGTATTAAAACTTCTGCAAAACCCAATGAATGTTAAACATTTGAGTTCTTTATTACATCTGAATGATTTTTTACAGACTTTTCTTCTCTTTTTCTTCTTTCAAAGAAAGATAAAAATGAAATCAATACATCTGAGCATGAGGATTGTAAGGTTACTTCAAAATCAACGAATTTAGAGTGTGGTTGTTCTGCGAAGATTACTGCCTGATGGAGTTCTTGTTTGCCATTGCTTTTAAGTAATTTGTGAGCATTTTCGAACTGAGTGATTTCTAGGAAGGCATTGTCATGGCAGAACATTGTCCTTGAACTGAATGACTTAGAGTTTGAAAAATTGTGAGGAAAGGAGATGGATAAAAAAATAAATATTCTCACTGTAAGAGCATCCTGTTGGAGCAAGTCCAGAGGAGGCCATGAAGATGATTAGAGGCATGGAGGAATCTCTCCTATGAGGAAAGACTCAGAGAATTGGGGTTGTTCCCTGAAAAAGAGAAAGCTCTGGTGAGATTTAGAACCCCTTCCAGTACCTAAGGGTGCTCCAGGAGAGCTGGAGAGGGACTTTGGACAAGGGGCTAGAGTGACAGGACAAGGGGGAATGGCTTCAACTGACAGAGGGCAGGTTTGAAATAAATATTGGGAAGAAATTCTTCCCTATGAGGGTGCTGAGGCCCTGGCACAGGGTGTCCAGAGAAGCTGTGGCTGCCCCATCCCTGGAAGTGTTCAAGGCTGACTTGGATGGAGCTTGGAGCAACCTGGGATAGTGGAAGGTGTCCCTGCCCATGGCAGGGGGTTGGAAATGGATGGCCTGGAAGGTCCCATCCAACCCAAACCATTCTAAGCTTCTTTTATTTCCATGGGACCCCTGCCCTGCAAATGCTCATCTCAGCTGGGATGGGTTACAATGGAATTCCTCTTTCCATCTCCAAGATCTGTGTGTGGTTCCAGGCACAAATATCACAAACTCCTGTCATCCTCATTGGGTTTCTCATGCCCACAGAAGACTGGCACGACTCTCCTGATTCTTTGGGATCAAAATGCTACTCCAGACTTAGCACTGAGCACACCGAAACTTCACACTTTAACTCACTCCTTCAGTTAAAAATGTGATGGTGGAAAGGAGATAGGGAGCCTGGATAGTGGGAGATGAGTAGGAAAGAATGTGCAGTATCTCAGTTTACCAAGAATTGTGGATGGGAGAAAATACGGATTAAAGCAAATTTCTTTTTTCCTTGCACTTGTGAAATGTTGAAGCCCTGTGTTGAGGCAGGAACTAATTTGCTGTGCCAGGCTCTAGTTAGGGCAGAATTACATCCTCTGACTGTGTGGAGAAGAAAGTCACTTTTCATGCTCATGCATCAAGGGTTTCAGACTTCTGTGAGTAAGTGCAGGAGCTTTACCTCTCTCAGAGAGCTCATTTTGCACACCGAGCTCCCTGGCTGGTGCACTGTACCTCCCTCCATTTTTACCTCAGTAGGAAAAATCAGGGAAATATCCTTGTTCAGTTTTGTAGAGACTTTCACCAGATGGTAAGGAAACCCTTCTCAGACCCTTTTTGAGCACTGTGGCAGTTCAGAGGGTCAATGATTCTTACTGGGAGATGCTGCTCAGTTTGTTTTGAAGGTGAGGGGCATTTTATCTTTTACTTTTTACGTTATGAGGAAGAACAAGCTGCCCATTGACCCTTACAGAAGGTAGTTTAATCAGCTGTTATTGGCTGGGCAGGTAAAGCTAACCAGGGTGTCTGGATGTCTTTCCCCAAATAAACTCAGATCCAGTGGAGGATCTGGCACACTCACATTTTCCTCATTTCAGTGTTTCTGAATATGAGGTCACTAACCCCTTGAATTTATCTGTATTCTCCAAGGTGGAGAACCCCAGGGAGTTGTTTTAACTTCCCACAAACTGAACACACAAGTGGAAATAGAAAAAAGGAAAAAGCATCTTGCCACCAACACAGCAAGACAGGAAAAGTCAGGAACTCAAAGTCATGTGGCTAAAGCTCAGTCAGGACCATGTGTGGGAACACACAAAATACTCAACTGCCCTGAGAAAACACTGCCAGAATAGCAGTGAAAATGAAATCTCTCCCCTTTTCTCCCTTGTGGGCGTCTGAAAGGGCCATTTCTGCAGCAGATGTCTTTTCAGGCTCCATAACTCATCCTGTCCCTGGTGCCTGTGTGGACACAGCTGGGAGGAAGCTGAGCTCAGTCCAGTTCCAGGGTAGAAAGGGCAGTTGTCACTGGGGATGATGCCTGAAATTATCCCCACCTCCACGGCTCGGCTTGCTCAGGAAGAACTTGCTTGAAAAATCATTTGTAATTATTCTTCTCCTGGCTGCTTGTGCTGTAATTATTAATCAATCTTCATTTTTATGTGAGCTGTACTTGCTTCCTGGTTAATATTTTAAATTGATATTGTGTTGTTTTTGTAATTATTAATAATGATATTGTTATTTGAGCATGATGATTGTGATTAGAGGTAATCGCAATTTCCCAATGGAAAATTATAAAGCTAAAAATACCAGCTTCATCAATTTCTATAATTTACGGTGGCATCTTTGCAATTAATTCAAAAAGCAATACTTCAGATTAAAATACAAGATTTATGTTCCAACATTTTGCCAAGCACAAACCTCCCATTTTATTCAGAAAATCTGGAGGAGTGGTTAAGTGCACTGTTTTAAGATCAGTTTATTGGTCATACTTTGGCTCACTGTTACTAACTGATGTGCCTGGTCGTGTTTCTTCTTCAACAAAATAAGTTTCTACAGGAAGTGTCAGTAAAGAGAGCAGAAAACAGATCCACACAGCTTGGGCTCCACCTTCTTTCAATTTTTTTACCACACTCTGGACCATCTGTGCAATACTGCGCGTCACGCAGTGACATCTCGTGTCTGGAACACGTACTGCAAACAAACCTCTGGTTAAAGTCTGCCCAGGACATCAGGCAAAGAGCAGAACGACCAGAGAGTCACAGAATCACAGAATCACAGAGTCACAGAGTCACAGAATGGTTTGGGTTGGAAGTGACCTGAAAAATCATCTCATTCCAACCCCCTCCCATGCACAGGGACATCTCCCACTAGACCAGGTTGCTCCAAGTTCCATCCAACCTGGTATTGGAACATTTCCAGGGATGGGGCAGCCACAGCTTCTCTGGGCACCCTGTGCCAGGGCCTCACCACCCTCACAGTAAAGAATTTATTTCTACTACCTAATTTAACCCACTCTAATTTTAATGCCATTCCCTCTTATCCTTTCAGTTTGCATCCAATTGCCGTGAAAAGGGAGAAAAGCTCAGAGCTTAATGTTCTAAATTAATGTTGCCCCCTAATATTTCAAAACTTTGTGGAAAATATCTCCTAACCATGGTGGCCACTGTTTCAGGCTCCATGACTTAGTGAACTCTAAGTCTCAGAGACACACAAAATGTGCTTCACATTTTTTGGATCAAAATACCCAAAGCTTTGGACAGCCCCTATGTGAATGAGTATTTAAAAGATATTTTGAAGATCCTTTCTGTGTTGCTTGGGAAAATGTGGCTTAAAAAGGCAGAAGAGCTGCAATATCAGAGAATCATGGAATCACAGAATCATTAAAGTTGGAAAATACCTCCAAGACCATCATGTCCAACCTTTCACCGAACACCATCATTCCCACTAAACCATACTGTGAAGTGCCACATCTACTCCTTTTTTGAATAGTTCCAGGGCTGATGACTTCATCGCTTCCCTGGGCAGCCTGTTCCAATGTTTAAACACTCCTTCAGTGAAGAGAATGTTCCTAACATCCAACCTCAATGTCCCTTGAAATGTATACACTTGTGAACATCGTTTAAATATTTAGAAACTAGCAAAGACATCTGTCTGTTCTTTGCGTTGTGGAGCAGCTCTGCTGCAGGATGGAACAAAGATGAGGACCCACTTGGGACCTATTGCAGAGACAGCTCCACGAGCGTGGTGAGCAAATTTAGATCTTCTCAGAGGAATTTGGAATTGAAATGGTGAGGCCTAATTGGTAGGGAAAGAGAAATCAGCAGCAGACCATGGTACATGGAATAAATGATGTGCCACAGATAGGACAGACAGATTTATTTTATCATTTGTGTGTAAGGATTAAAATTTAGTTGTTATTTACTGGCAATCACATGTAGAAAGTTCTTATATATTCCAGTATTGTGGCGTTTTTCATAACTCCCAGGCTCTGAATTGCTGTCCTGGCCCGTTCCAGAGATCTGATTCACTTGAAGATAATCCTTGTTCTCTTCTCCTTCCTCTTCCATATTTGTGTTTAATATTTTATAACGATTGACTGTGAGCAAGTTTAATATTTCCCCCTGCCACCAGCAGAATGTATTAAGTTTTCATTAAATGTGTCAATTAGCCAATTCTTTGCTTCATCAATATGCATTTGTCACCAGGGGCATTCACTAAGCCAGACCAAAGCACAACAAGGACACCAAATGTCTGGAGAGTCTTTCAGCCTTGCAGCTGCTTGGTTTTTTTTTTCAATTCCCCTGTAGGAAGCTTAGACAACATATTAGAGAAATTGGTTAATTAAAACATAATTCCCAGATCCATGGCAATAGATACTCAGCCTTGCTGTGCTACTTCTGCTCGTTGGGTTAATAAATCACTGAAATGATATAATTGTTTTCCTCAGCATGTGCAGAGCTGAAATGATTTCTCTGGTAGACTTGTTTAGAATTATTGCAGCAGAACACAACTCGCTTCCTTCAAATCCCAGGAACTTCCATTTCCAAGCACTGAACAGGAATAAAGGAAATTACGAATCCCAATTTCTCCTGTGAATGGAGGCAATAGCTTGGAGAGGGGGTTAGGTTTGATTTATTGTGTATAACAGAGTCTGTGATGCAGCTACTGACACAATTGCTTTTGGTCAGGAGAGGGTGGTCTGGCTTTATTCATCTTCATTCAGAAACCTGCTGGAAGGATCCTCAGAATGTAGAAGTAGCTTTTTGCATTACACTTTCGATATTTAAATCGCTCATGCACAATTTATTACCTCCAAAGACCCCCACAACTAATGAATAAATACACTGACCACCCACTCTTAGACATGAGGGAAATGAAGGCATAGAAGGCAAAGCAAGGACCCTAAAGATGTTCACCAATTAAGCAGGAGAAAGAAAAACAACTTATTGCTAAAAAGTAAATTCTCAAAAAACCCCCCACCTTAATGGTGACCATAATTATTAGTGAACAGATTGACTTCAGCAAACATTACAGCATTCAAAGTGTGTAAGGAGCAAAATGGATAATACATGTAATTTTCACAGCTCCTGAAAGAACCTTTCTTTCTACTTTTTTAGCCAAAAATTATGTTTTCACTTAGGGATTGATTATTTTCTCTTGGAAAGAAAGGAAAATAGTTGAAAATAGTCTGAACACAAAATGCCATATTCCAATTTTGATCAAAAGGAACATCTTGTTCCTTCTGGCACAAGAATATGTCATTTCATTTAGATTTTGTTAAGAAACAAAACAAAACCTTTCTTATCCCTAAACATCAGCTTGAAAACAACATTTCATTATTTTTCTTCGTGTAACAACTCTTGTTCCATCCAAAGCATTGCTGAATGACAGGTTTAATGTTTGCTGCCAACAGTCGGAACAACAGACAATTCTCTTTTTATTGTAATCTTCAGCTTGAGTCACAGAATGATGAAAAACCTTTAAGAGCAGAGTCCAGCCATTGACCCAGCACTTCCAAGTCCACCACTAAACCGTGTCCCCAAGTGCCACATCCAAATATTTTGTGAACACTTCCAGGCATGGTGGTTCCACTGCTTCCCTGGGCAGCTTGTTCCAATGTCTGGCCACCCTTTCGGGGAAGGAATTTTTCCTGATATAAAGTGAAGGAATTTTTTCCTGATATCCAGTTGAAACCTTCCACTGGTGCAATTTGAGGCCATTTCCTCTTGTCGTATTACTTGAGAGAAAAGACCAATTACCTGGCTACAACCTCCTGTCAGGGAGTTGTAGAGAGCAATGAGATCCCTTTGAGACTCCTTCTCTCTAGGCTGAACCCTCCCAGCTCCCTCAGTTGCTCCTCATCAGACTTATGCCCCTGTTGCGGTGTGCTCTGGCCAGTTTCGGTCTATCTCATGGCCAGGCTCTGCTATGTCCCCTCCCCCTGCCTCGGTATCGGTTCTCCACCCCCCAGAGGACTCTGTATTGTGTAATCCTACACAAAGCCCGCCAAATTCAAACCCAGCACCCCTCCCCTATTGGATGTTGTACCCTCTCCCCGCCCCCTCGTGTCTGTATTTATGTAACTGTAACACGCTGTGCCAGTGCTTCCCCGGCACAACCCCAGTGCCGAATAAACCATCTGGGAAAGCCCCTCCGCCTTGGCTCTCCTTCTTCAGCGTGCGTGGACCATCGATGGGTTGGGTGAACCCCTACAGGAACTTCGCCAGCCCTCCCGTGCCTTGGAGCAGCCCGGACAGCCCCTGAAACCGCGGATGGACGCTTGGTGCCCCCATGAAACGCACTGCAGCATGCTCCAGATCCTTTCCTGACTTTCCCCATTCTGAAATGCAGAAGTGCAGAAATTGTTCCCCCCTCTGTCCTGTCCGGGCTGTCAGTTTATAGAGCTGGATAATTCCAAGTCCTTCCTCTTTGCTTGCTGACCCGTTAATTGCAAGCCATGTTTTTGTGTGCTGCCCTCACCAACCCCGCTCCTGTCCTGCTCCTCAGCAAGGTCTGTAACTCATGGAAAGTGTGCAGCTGAAATTTAACATCCATGAAGGAGGCAGCGGGCAGATATCCATCTTGGCACTGGCCAGGCGTGCAGCCAGGCCTGGCTGATCCAGAAACACGACACTTTATTTTTATAGAAGCAACATGAATTACCCATCTTTCCCCTTCCTTCTGGTTCACAGTGCAGTAATAAGACTTGTAATGTACAAGAAGGGCTTGTAATATTTGCATGACCAGATGCCTTAATAGCATTGAGTACACTTGCCTGGAGTTTATGTTCTTCCTCTTTTCTCTGTGTGCCTCTAAAAAAAATATTTCTCCATTTTCTTTTCACCCTTTCCCCCTTCACATCTTTGGTTCTGCAAGAAAGTGACTGCATGGGGGGATCTCTCCTGTAGACTTGTAAAGAATTTCAAACATGTATTTATTGCCCATGACTAGAAGTTTCACAGATTAACCATGTGAAGAACTGTGTTGATTTTTTTTTCTTTAAATCTGCCTTTTACTATCTAAATCAGATGCTTCCTGTTGCTTGTACTGAAAATAAAAGTGAACATCTGATCCTTGCACCCCCTCCCCATGTCATCTCTGATTTGAGCGGCCTGAAAGCTGACTAAGAACATAGGATTGAGTCTGTGTTACTGCACATACAAGTGGTGTGTGATAGATCCACCATCCCAAGATTGTGTCACTTACACCACTAAACATCCTTTTACCATCGACATAAATAATGCAAAGCCACAGGAACTGCAGCCTGCTAAAGAAACAGCACAAGCAACTCTGTAAATACATTAATTACTGAGCTATTTTGCTGATGTTGTTCTTGACAGGACGTTTTTGTCTGGGAATTACCACACGAGTGTGGCTGTGGCAGGGAGATGTGCAGAATCCCTGCCAACCTCATTAATCTACCATGATTTTGGTGGCAGTTTTTTTGATGTGTTTCCAGATTCCTCTTTTTCCATTCTCCAAAATGATAGGTGTGGAATTAACCCCGTAGGCTGATGGATGCTGTAGCCATGGAGTGCCTGTTGTTCATTTTGACAGACTTCTTCTCAGGCACTATTTTTCTAAACTCGCATTTCAAACCCATCAATTAAAACCTGTTCTGCTCAGGGAGCTCAGGTGTAGCATGGTGAGTTCAGACACTCAGCCAGGCATAAGGAGATGCAAGATGAGGAAAATGGTCCACAGATGAGCAGTGGCTTTGTGTGGTCAGAAGTTATAACAACCTTTCAGCAGCCAGGAACAACAGAGCTCGTTCATGAAGGCAAAACAGGGTAAAAAACCCTCGTGACTATGCCACAGATTACTGGGGAACAGGAGACCTTGGAGCACTGGCCCAGTCCTCTCATATAAAAGATGAACTCAGGTTGTCATTTGCTCCTTTCTTGCCTTTGGGCATCACTTTTGTCTTCCTTGTAAGCTTTTCTTAAATCAGAAGCGTTAGGCAAAACAGTTTCTGTACCTCTTGGATTTTATACATCCCTTGCCTGCAATTTCCACTGGGAGATTAAATAAGGTCCCTGGGATAAGGCAATGCTTGTTACAGGAGTGGTGAGAGAATTCCGAATGTGAGGCTTCACCCTGAGTGTGCAGAACTCTGGGGGAGACATTGCATTGCACCCTGCTACACAGAGCTGCAAAAGAACAGCAGAAGTCTTTCCAAAATTAAGGGAAATCCAGCAAAGAGTTTTGTTTGGTTTAGGTAACATTTTCCAAAACAAGGAAAAACTTCATGTCTGTGTTGTACAAATGAAACTTTGTAGTGTTTCATTCAGAAACGGCTCTTTTTTTCATGTGAAAATGTATTGAAAAAGAAAGAAAATAAAAGAAAGGGAAGGAGAAAAAGAAGGAAGGAAGGAAGGAAGGAANAAGATATTCTGGATATGCACAGGGATAAAAACAAGAACTCAAAGATTATAATTTTAGGAAGGAAGGAAGGAAGGAAGGAAGGAAGGAAGGAAGGAAGGAAGGAAGGAGGGAAAGGTTAGATGGAAAGATGAAAAAAATCATGGGAAGGTGCTGAAATCACAAATGTTTGGCAAAGTCAGGGAAAATACACCATGAAATGGCTGGTTTGGGGTCTGAAAGTGGGGGGAAGAGTCATAACTTAATCCTGGAACTGGATGCATGTTGGAAGGCCCCCCAGATCCATCAGCAGAAAACAGTGACGATGTTAATAAACTCCTGTTTTCTCCTTGTCAATATGGCTTTAGCAAAACCAACAGCACGGGGCGTGGAGCTCCATCTGCAGTGTGTAATAAGGGGGTGTTGTACATTGGACAAACATTATGATTTATTTTCAAAAGGAGAGAGATGCCACAGATCCTTGTGCTCTCAGGGACTCTAATTTATTGCCTAATTAAACACTTGCTGCCAGATTGGCCATCCTGTCATTTTTAATTCCTGGTCTAATACCCCAGACAACAGAACACTTAAGGAGGCTGCGTTCTACAAGTGAGGCTTAAATGGAGAAAGATGTTAATGTGTGTCTCCTAATCAAAGTCAATAGGCTATCAGGAGCAATTATTCTTTAGCAGGTCTGTTCTTCTGACACCATGCAGTGTGTGTGAGTCTGCCAAGGTCTGGTGACACTTTATCCCCTTGCTGTTGAGGCAGAAGGCAAGGCCAGCAACTCAAAACTGTGAGAAACCCTTAGGAAGACATGCAGGCAACAGGGACAAGCAGAACATGTTTCTTTTTAGCCTAAAACCAGGTTTTCTTCCTTCAACAAGCCTTGTTTGGAAAGAATGCCAAGGGGTCTTGAGGCAAGGGAGACCTTAGGACATTTTCTCTTAGACTGCCAAGTGCTCTCACTGCCTTGTATAATTTTTCCCTTTCCTCATTCCTCTGAGATGGGGATGCTGGACCCTCTTGCTGGTAAAATGGAGCCTAACCTTGAGCTTTACAGAGTCACAGCTCTTCTCTAAGTCTGTCCTAGAAGTCTTATGGAGGACTGCAAAAAAGTAAAATTTCAGAGAGAAATAGATTTGAGAAATTCAGCCTCTCGTGATTGGAATCACAGCTTTGCCCCTGTAGGTACTGACATAATGTTTTTAAGTTCCTTCAAAGTCTTAATTTCTAAAGGACAAACAAACCCAGTTCTCTCACCCTCTCCTCAGCAGCATGTGATGATCTTCTTGTCTTTTAAGTGCCTGGAAATAAATTATATGAAGCTTTGCTCTGTAAATTTCCCAGGAAATAAGGCTGATTATCTTGTCATTCCCTGCATCCTCCTTCTTGCCTGTTTTGAAGGTGGACATATGACTCGACAGCATCTTGTCTTGGTTTTCCCTTCACTGCACATCCCTTTGCCCAGTGTCTCGATGGATAACTGGGTTGGGTTTGCATGGTGTAGTTTTGGTTGAAGGGTGGCTGCTGTGGTGTCTTCTGTGAAAACCTTGCAGAGGATTCCCTTTTGTCTGATTTGAGCAGTGGAGAAAGGTTCACTGGCAGAATTTGTGAATTTGTGGTGGAACCATGTTCCTGAAGGACTGACCCTGTAGGAGGTCCCCACACGAGCAGCTTGTGAAGAACAGAAGCCCCTGGAGAGGACTTGTGTTGGAGAAGTCCATGGAGGACTGTCTCACCTGGGAAGAACCCCACACTGGAGCAGGGGAGGAGTGTGAGAAGTTCTGCCTCTGAGGAGGAAGCAACAGCAGAGACACTGGGATGAACTGACCATAACCCCCCTTTCCCTTGCTCTGTGACACTGAGCTGAGGAAAGGTAGAGAAATCAGGAGTGAAGCTGAGCCTGGGAAGAAGGGAGGGATAGGGGAAAAGCATTTTTAACATTTGGTTATACTCTTCTGCTCTGACTGATAATAAGTTAAATTCCCCTGAGTGGAGTCTGTTTTGTCCATGCTGGCAATTGCTGGGTGATCTCTCCCAGTCCTTAACCCGATCCAAGAGCCTTTGTTCTATTTTCCCTCCCCTGTCCACCTGAGGAGTGGAGACAGAGGTTTTGGTGAGCCCATGGCATCCAGCCAGGGTCCACCCAGTGCAATACTGCATCCAGGAAGTCAGCAAATGTGTGCTCAGTTTCTGTGCCTCCCGATGTTGGCTATCCATTGTGAAAACCTCCTCACAGATCTCCAGCCTGAACAGGAATGTCTGGCAAGGTCATGGGCATGGCCTTGTTTCTCTTTGGATCCAACAAATCACAGTAGCAGGAGAAAAATTGCAACGCCTATGAAATTGTCAGCAAGTTCAAGGAGAGCAGAGTTGCAGGTGACTACTCAGATGTTAGGTTTTTGTGAGGCATTCATCTTCTCTGTCTCTTTCCTTGTTCATTCCTCCCTCCCTATTTAGCTTTTGCTATTTTATCCCTCAAATTAGTGACATGATGCTTCCTGTTTCTGCTTGACAAGCCAGCATGAAAGCTGAGAATATGGAGATGTGGTGTGTGCTGTTATTAGCACCTTTAGATAAATCTGGTAATATCCCATGTCAGAATTTATATCCCGTTATAACCAATCTCATTTCACAGTGCCTCTTAGCAATTGCTGTCTGTAGATTTTTTGTCAAAAAGGTAAGCAAAGACATATATAAATATATATATATATTTGCGTCTGTCTGTGAATTCTATTTGTGCACATAAATACACATTATTTATCAGGATTTTCTTTCCTGTAAGTTCATTTGTCTAATGACAATTCATTATATAATAAATTTCCCCTAATATTTTTATTATTTTTGTGACTTTCCCAATAAAAAATTGTTTATTTTTTAATCTTTTTTTTTAAAGCAGTATCAGAAAAAGTCAATGCCACCATTGCCTTCCTCACTAAAGGCATACAAGGGATTTTTGAAGTAATTCTTTCTTTTTCAGAAAGCTTTGGCACTACCTTTAGGTTGGCAGCCTTGGTGGTCTCCTTCTTGAGTAGAACTCTGCAGTTGGTCCTGACCCATCCTGTTACCCCACATCTCCCTCCACCCCTACAATGTTTGGATACAAACCCTTGTGTTTGGACCCCTGTTTTATTTATGGATATAAGATTTCAGTTTTTGATGTTCTGTTCTATTCCAAACAGTCCCCAGGCAGCTGTGGCACAGCAGAGCCTTGAATGGAGGTGGAATTACTGTAATAGTGATTTTTGTTCCCAACTGAGTCTTTGTTCTTCCCTTTGTCTTCTCTGTCTCAGTGCAAGCCCCTCTGTTCGCAGTAAGGAACTTATGAAACAAGACTTGACTTGTCTACCTTGGGGACAACAAGGTGCTATTGAATGAAAACCAGATTTTCACAGGGAACTTGTTTTACCTTATTTTGGGTCAAGTGAAAAAAAAAACAAACCAAAAAACTCTCTTTTCTCTCAGCCCTGAGGACCTCATCCAGCAAGTTATCGAGAGAGACCAACTCGAAGGACTTACAGAGGAATGGACTGGGGAATTGTAAAGGTCAAGGTAAAAGAAGAGGTGCCAAGAGATAACCAGAGCAAGGACACTGTGTGACTTTGCAGGAACCTTTCCCTTTGGCCCAACTTGCAGTTCACTGTAATTTCAGCATCTGAGTGCTGTGAATGGGTGAGAGCAACATTCGATTGAGCCACAGCCTGTGCATCCCATCCAGCCCTTGGGCAAATGCTTCAAAAAACAACCCTGGAGTTCAGATGTTTCCTCCTCACTTCTTTTGCATGGCTGTTGCTCAGAAATGCACAGAGCAGACAGAGTGTTCCAGCCCTGCAGTGGATGGAGGGATGGATGGATGGATGGATGGATGGATGGATGGATGGATGGATGGATGGATGGATGGATGGATGGATGGATGGATGATGCAGGGATGAATGATGGATGAAAGACTTTTTTTGCCAGTTCGGAGTTGTGCACCATCCTGGCATCTTGCTGAAATTCCAAGCTGCCTCTAAAGCTGTTTCTTTTCCCACAGATGGTTATTTTTGTGTTTCCACTTGCTGTGACCACCCTGCGTCACAGGGAAAGAATATTTGAGCAGCCCCATCTGTGTCTGAATGGTGCTGCATTATTCCATGCACACAGTCATGAAAATATGAATGAGATGGCATTTATGTTCCCCGAATTCAGGTCCTTCCAGTGTGTACATGACACCATTCTAAATTTCCAGGGCTCCTGTTATAGGTGATAAAGAGCCAGTTAAAAGACTGAGTGGAGTAGGGTTCAACTCAGTTTACCAAAAATTGTGTCAGTGTTAGGATGAGGGGCAATGCCACTCACTGTTGGATCTGTTGATTTGGTGTCTGACTTCCTCAAGTGGAGATGTCAGCATTTGCAGACAACTGCATTTAATCAGTCACATCCTTCATAATGAATACACCCTGAGGTTTGATTTAGAAGGCAATGAAGACATTAATTCGCCCGGAAAAGCCAGATGAATTTTCCTGATACCTGGCTAAACTCTCGCAAGAGGGCTTTTCTTCCCTTTATTGCCGGGTTGTGCTGGAAGGCCAAGAAGTTCTGATCCTGCTGTGCAGTCCCCGAAGGAGAAAGAAATCCTTTCAGAGCACTGAGAAAAACCATCTTTCTTCAATTTAGCCAACTCTTCATGGTCTGTCTTTTTTCTTCATCCCCCAGACACAGCAGCTGGTAAAGGAATGCCTAAATTGCCACTAGACTCTGAAGTTTGTTTTTGTCTGTAGTACAGAGACAGGGAATGCTGCAGGCACCAGTTTCACTCACTTATAAATGATCACTCTTGAGAACTGCACATTTTCCCTTGATATATTTACCTAAATAATGGTCTTGAGGAGAGGCACAACAGATAATATTTTGCTTTGTTCCTCTCATGGCTGAAATGATGCTCCATAGATTTACAAGAAATAGGATAATATGAATTTTAGAAGACAGCCAGAGTGCATGAAAGAACTGTGAAAATAGGTGCATTAGGAGTTGTGAGGTACTCAGGAAAGAAAAGGAGCCATAGAAAGCCCTGAAGAAAGGAGGAGGCTGAATTCAAATTGTGGTGCAATTTTTGTTTACTTCTGGCACCTGACTGCCTAACAATAAGAAAATTAGAGTTACTTGTTTAACTTACTTTTGCTTTAAATGTCCAGAGGAAATTCTTTTGTGCTAATAGATTATTTTAATTCAGGCCTGCTACAATTTTTCACATGAATTTAAACTATTAAAAAGTGATGTTTTGAATTAAATAATCAGAAATGTTGATGAGTTCTAAAGCCAGACATGCCAAAGCAGAAGGGAGAGATGCAAAAGCAAGAAGGAAAGACCCAAGAGACAACAATGTGATACTGGAGAAGTAAAGCAAGTGTATGGAAATTGGCAGAAAGTGTAGAAAAGAAATTTGAAGTGGTTGGTTTAAAACTGAGAGTACGTAACAATCACATTTTTTGAAAAAAACTGTCAGTAGTTGATAATTTTCCTAGGACAATGCTGTTTCTCTGAGCCATCCCAGAGACTCTCTCCCTCCTTTCTCTGCACATTGAAGTCCATTGTCACCAACATCTCCCTCTCCTCCCCATGGAGTTTCTCTTTTAGGATTCCTTCCCACTTTATTTCTCCCCAGCAGTTTGAATCACTTGGCCTTTAAAACTTGGTTCCATCCAGACTTTGGGGTGAATTTTTATGGCTGTAAGGATGGGACTTTCACACACTGCACGTCTTTGCAGTGACATTCTGGGACAGACCCTCTCCAGGAGCTTGGCCAGGCACACTTGCAGGGGTAATTAGCTGATAGCCAGGTTGGACGGCTCAGGTGCTCATAAACTCTGTGGTGACATAATTTTGCCTCTTCCAGTCTGGAGTTAATTGGCCAGACCTTTCTCAGTGTCCTTTGCATCCTCAAGGCTCGGATATCTTTGCAAATTCCTTTGCAATGAAAATGACTGCATGGTAAAGATTCTATCCTTTATTCTTTTTTTTTTTTGTGGGAAGCATCAGAGTGTGAGAAGTACCAGACTGGACTTAAGACGGTGGCAGTTTGTGCTGTGCCCTTTCTCTCATATTAGTGAGAATTGGACATTTCAGAGGAAAGTGTAAGAATCAGAGCCATGGATTTCCTCCTGATCTCTAAACCAGGGACTGACCTTGTGTGTGTCTTGATTCATGGGCTTTAATGATGATAGTTTTCACTCATCAATTGAAGGACTCCTGAAGTACCTCCCAGAGTGCTGCTAAGACAATAGAAAAACTTACATTTATTGTTGGTAAATCAGTGTAGAGGGATTTGTAATCTCAACAGACACTGCAAGAGAAGTAAGAGGACCTTCTGGCACCCTTCCTCCTGCCTGACAAGTGCCACTTTATGATTCTACACACAATAACTCCGGATTTTTCAGTTTTAGCAAATTCTCAGTGACATCTCTTTTTCCACCATGGGCCTTTGCAGGCCACTGTTGAGCAGTGCTAGATGAGAATCCTGACTCAAGGAAAAATGTCTTTTCCAGTCTCTTATGGAAGGAAAAGAGGTTTTGAGCCAAAGTCCTGCCACGCTTGTGGATTTGTACAACATCCTAACTTTACCTGAAAGCTCCATTTGGGAGAGCATCAGCTTGGCTCCCAGCAGCACTGATGGGGTGCAAGCAGCCTTTTAAACCTCTCCTGAGAAGTGGAGGAGAGCAGATTTCTCAGGTCCAAACCCCATTTCTCTGAAATCGCAGACATGACAGCTCTGTGATAATTGAAATGATGGCTAAACCCCATTATGCCATGAAAATGTCACTCATTACACTCTACCAACCTCAATTTTGTGCTTTGTTCTCAGAGGCACGATGTGCCAGGGTGCATCTCTGCTGTGAAGAGCAAACAGTGCCATTACCTCCTGGCTGACAATGAGAAGAAAATGAATAGAGGCTGAAATATGAAGAGCCATTATAGGAAATTGGTTGGTTATTAGACTGTATTTGCTACTGCAGTTACAGAGCTCAGTTCTGTACAAAAACAAAACCCACACAGCCCAGAAACACAGCTCGTGGCTCAATTTTCAGATGCATGCTGGCAGCCCTTGGTACCCCTGTCATTGTCAGCCAAGTCCCTGTGGACCTCCAGCCTTGGACTTCCTTGGCAATAACTTGGCTGATCCGCAGGCAGTGTGAGTTGACTTTGATTTATGTGACTCTGGTTCAACTCTTAACTTTGTAAAATAAACACTTTTTCTTTTCTTTTTTTTTTTTTTTTTGCAAAGCTGAAAAGAAGCTCCCTCTTTTGATCAGAAGTTTTTTTGGGACAAAGAGTATTTCTCACTGTGTACTTAGTGCCACAGGCATTGATCTCAGATGGCGACTTGCTTTAATACAGTAATTAATGAAACAGTAACGATATTTCCTTTGTGCTAAGATCTGTGAGCAGGTTTCCGTGGCAACAGCCCATGCACAAGCTTCTTGCCTGTAGCAAACGTGAAGTTATTTGAATCATTCACATTCTTTTAAAGAAAGAGGGCTGCTGTGACTCAAATTAACTCAGATTTACTGCAAGATGAAAGTACACACAGGGGCAGCTACCTCAGGTCAGCTGATGCACAGAAACCTTTTACCCTGCCTTAACTCACTGGTGAGTTTGAACCATTCATGCTACCACAGGAACTTTTATCTCAGAATCATAAAATAGTTTTGGTGGGAAGAGACATTCAAGGTCATCTAGTCCAGCACCCAAATATAGGAAATATATGTGTTTTCCCTAAATTTATTTTTCTCTCTCCAGCCATTTTCTGCCAACAGAATCAATACCCATTTTATACTAGGATAGCATTTGCATCAGATCTCCATCTTTATAGTGCTGAGAGGAAAGGAGAACATATTCTGGCTTGAATTTTTCCACAGCCTTTATTTCCCATAACCACACTCAAGTGACAACCACGAGTGATGGACATTAGGGATGTGTTTGGTTGTGATGGATCCAGCTCATAGTGGCTTTGGGGGAGACAGACAACAACACAACAGCCAAGGATTAACCTGAGCAATGTACCCTCACCACCCAAACATTGTGCTGGTCAAGGTCTGGCTCAAGCCAAGTGTGGGAGAAACTAAATTCTGTGGTCAGTGTGCCAATATCAGTGTAAGTCAGTTATTTTCCTCCATAAATAGGGGACAGCTCAGAGCTTTTTGGGCTCTCCTGCACATCAGCAGGGTGCACGTCATGACCTTCCCTTGAGTAGGGACTCCTCTCAAGGCTATGCCTTGAGACTGGAGGATCCTTATTGTGTGAGATGCTCAGTAAGTGAGTTCAAAATAAAAGAACTGAGACTTTGAAATCTTATCTCAGTGATATGAAGGACTGATCATGCACATCTGATCCTTCAGACATAAACCTCTGACCCTATTTAGAGTGTAAGGGAGTCCTCTCTGAGCCTCAAGACTCAAAGGGAGGGTGTCCCTGACAGTTTTGTCTGACTTTGTCCTCCATGCATTAAAAAATCAAAAGCACCTTGGCACCCAATCTTGTTAAACCACCATCCCATTTACAATCAAACTCTGTTCAATCTCTGGTTTATAAAAATAAATGTATTGCTACTCCTCTGTTACAAGTGAAGTGTGTCACAACATCCACGACAAGGACACAAGACCCCAAGCAGCATGGTCCTTTCTGGTTGCTGATCCCCGTATTTCTCTTCTGCCTAAAGAGATGTTCCTTAAGAGCAGATGGTGAGGCAGTTCCAAAAGAGAAAGTTTGGAATGGAGAGAAGTAGTCTAGACCAAAGCTTTTTATAATTTATTCACTGTATCAGTGAGTACTTGAATAGTCAAAGAGAGTCAAAGAAGCAAAAGCCTTCTGGAGCAAAGGAAAAGTATTAATTATCATGCAGATCTTCTAGGCTTGTTCTTTTTAATGCAGGAGGAAGTGTTGTCTCAGCAGATCAAGAGACAGACAATATCAATAATCACTTGCCTTCCCTTCTAGTTGGAAGTTGTGGTGAGTTAATCTTTAAAAGGCTTTGCCACTAATTTTTAAGGAAAAAGACTCTAGCAGATATTTTATTCCAGTGATATTTTTCTTGTATTCATCTGGCATCACAGCCTAGAGCTGTGGCTTGGCTTTATTTTTAAGGCCTGTATGGACCTGATTATTTGGGCAAATCCCCACTGCAAGGATGTGAAACATGTTGAAGTGGAATATCAACAAAATTAATAATTGGGACCTGGTCTGAGATAGAATATTAGACTTGGGTAATCTGATATTATCCATTGATATCTAAAATAATTACATGGCTTTAACACATTGGCAACTTGGTGGAAGAAGGTCCTTGGGCTCTCCTAAAGGTAAAGACGTCTTCAGCTAAGTATTGAATTTAAAGACAGATTTAGAAGAGATCAGAGTGGGAATTCTGAGACTATCAGTTGGTTTCTCCTCTGTGAACTGTGGATGTCCTTTGTACACCACTCTTGTCCCAATGTTTGAGTTCAGATCACTCCTAGGGACAAGGCACTGGGATAGAAGGACAGTGAGCCAAACTATTGGACTCTTTCTTTACCTATGCAGTCTGTAAATGTGACCTAGTAAATTTTGGAGAAGATCCACATGGCAGAACCACTAAAAAACCCCAGAAACCTGAGTTACTAAAAAGCTCCAGCATTCTTTGTTTTTCTGGTCTAAAAATACTTTCATATAAAAGACTTCAAACTGTTTTTTGTGCTAAACACACAAACGGAAATCTCACTGCACTGCACATATTATATCACTAAAATAAATATTGTTGTCTTTAATATTTAAAGAGATTTTTGAAACAGCCACGGAGGATGAAAAATACAAGCCAGCAAAAGTGTTCCATGTCTCGGCGCCCTACAGAGGTGTATTTCAATTCCCCTGCTTTAATTTCTTTAGCTCTCAAGGAATTCCAAGGTCTCTGAAACGGCATGCTGGGCAGGGAAACAGAGCTCTAGTCCCCAGGGTTCCTCTGGCTCTTTATTATTCACCCTCACAGAAATTTTTCTTCAGTGCAGGCTGAGGACCTGTGCCAGGTACTCCTCAAAGCTGTTGGAGTAAGGAATGCTCTACATCCAGGTATCCCAAACACCGTCAGACACTGATACTTAAGGCAGGACAGGGGATACGTGATTTCCTTAATTCTGTCTGTGCTACCAGAGCTGAGTTCAGCACCTCTGGAATTTAACAGGAACTTTGCTGTTGGCTTTTTTGGGATGAGGAGAATCAGTATGAGCAGAAGCTTGTCCCTCACCGACTGGTTCCAGATGCGGTTCCTTGCCTTAACCCTGTCCCAGAGCTGTGTGTCTGAGCCTGCCAGACCTGTTCCTCCATTGCACTCAGGACAAGGTCAGGGTGCCATAGACAGCAAACCTGTACCCCAAACACCCATCCCTCCAGGTGGCTTCCCTGGGACACTCAGATTTTCTGAGTGTTGAATTTTACAGGTGCGTGATGAGTTTAGAAAGTAGTGAAGGAAGAACATGGGCTAATTCTCAAGCTGTGGATGTCAGGCCAAATCCAGAGTGATACAAAGTGCATTTGGTCACAGTTACTGGGACCAGAAGTGTGAGCAAAAAGCAGTCACTTGTTCTCTGTTGGATGCCTCTAATTCCTTTAACGACAGTAATTCCTTTGTCTGCAGTAAAGGGAGGGAGAAATTACCTAAGGTTGGTTCTGGAGAGGGACTTTTTGCAAGGACAGGTAGCAATTTACATTGGATATTAGGAAGAAATCCCTCCCTGTGAGGGTGGTGAGGCCCTGAAACAAGCTGTCCAGAGAAGCTGTGGCTGCCCCATCCCTGGAAGTGTCCAAGGCCAGGCTGGATGGGGCTTGGAGCAACCTGGTCTAGTGAAAGTGGTCTCTGCCCATGTTAGGGGTTTGGAATAATGTGATCTTGAAGATCCCTTCCAGCCCAAACCATTCTCTGATTCTGAATAGGTGAACTATAACGGCTTCTACCATCAGAAAAAAATCTGTTATTTTGGAGACTCATAAAGTTAGGAATACTCACATGGCTCAGGTTCATGGATACATCCACATCTCTACACATGCCTGGCTATTTTTGAATTCTGCTTTTCTGGGTTAGTATTTTGAGATCTGACTTTCCTCCTGCAGGTAGCCCAACTGTGATATCAGTGTGACACTGGAGTCACACTGAGATCAATCAGATCCTTTCAGTGCACACTCAGGTGTCATGGACAGGAAGATCCCTTCCACAGTTCAATGTCCATTTAAAGCAGAATTCAGATGCCTTTACTTCAGCAGTTTGTTCCCCAATTTTTGCATTTATTTGTAGCAGTGATTATATATATACCCTACATCTGGCATCATAGTCCTTCCTAAGGCTCATTTCATACTTCCCTCTCCCATTCATTTTGAAAATTTCCACTCTGTAGAGCAGAGGAAGGATTGTCAACAAAGGCTCATACGGGGACTGTTTTCCTTTATTTTCAATGGACTTACACTTTCACAAAGTCTTATCTTACAAACACTCAGAGGAAAGAGGGTTGAAAGACTTCTGGCAAGATTATCTACTCCATCACCCTGCCCTAGGGCAGGGTAGACTCTTTATGGACTGGTTAACCACCCTTTTGTGTAAATTTTTCACAGTTTCATCACATGGAGCCAGGAGTGCCGAACACAAACTCCATAATTCATTCCACCGAGACTTCCACTGGGGAACTCCTCTTCCTTCTCAACCCCTTGTAGGTGCTCCAGGAGTGCTCAGAAATCACACAGACCTGGAACCTTTCTCTGAGCGCAGCTGGAGCATGGCTGTGCCCTCACCTCTGACCTGTCCTGCTGCCCAAAACAGGGTTGCTGCAGCCAAGCTGCCTGTTGGGAACAGTCCCCGTCTTGTGTCAGTGCTTCAGAGCTGTGTGGGAACTGTGCAGGATAATGAGCTTCTCCAGGCTGCAGCAGCACCAGGGACTGCTTTAGCAGAATAGATAATTAACTTTGAGTGTTTAACACTGTCTCTGCCACTGTTTATTGCTAGAATAGGTCCAGCTTTGGAATTTTCCTTCATCACATGCTGAGCAGCCTCATCCTGATCCTCACGTCGTCATGCTTTAAACAGTGCTGAGCTCACCCATATTAAATCAGTGTGTGGCTTGGAAACACTCAGATTTGGTGTTTTCTTAGCTAATTTATGTTGAAGAATGTTAGTTTTCTTTATAGTTCTGGTCACATTCAGTTGATCTGATTTTTGCTGTGAAAAAAAGGAGAGGTGTTCACTGCAGAGCACTGCTTGAAAGGAAATTCTGTGGTTAAAAAAGCTGCTGTTTATTGAGAGTTGTGGCTGCCCTGTGCAATGATACAAAACAGAGTCTGATCTGCTTACCCTGCAAAGGAGTGTCTCCTACTGATGATGTGACAGGAGACCTGGGCTTTTTAGGTTTGGGGGTGTCCAGACTGTATCCCTTGTGCTGCTGCAGGAGCAGCAAAGCCCTGGCATGCAGGGTGCTCACTGAAGCATTTCTCGGTGCTTGCTGCATTACTATTTATGCTTTGCTATTTACACAGCAGGCATGGCCCCGTCTTCTTGCCCTTCTTCAATCCTGCTGCCGCAAAATAATGCCAGGGAGGGGCTCAACAGGTTATTAAAAATCTACTTCCCAGTTTTTTTTCCCCAGCCTTCACCTTTCGTGTTAAGTGGGCTTCTCTGCTCCTGGTGAAATGCAATTAAACCTCCTCAGCCATCTCCTTACTGGCCTCTTGGTGGTACTCTTAACTCAGCATATTCACCAGCTGCTCTGGCTGCCTTTAAAGGCATCAATCTCCACCCTGCTCGAGGAGAACTAACGTTTTTAAGTAGATACTAAATATATACAAACTTTATGGACACAAAGCAAGATTTTTTAAAGGATTTGCCAGAGATACAGAAGCTCGGCTCACTGATCCGTGCTGACCTACTTCAGGGCTTCACCTGTTATGCAAAGCCCGGTGCTGAGATCTGTCAGATATCCCTGGAGCACAGATGTTTGGATCCAGCGCTGGGAAATGAAGGCAGAAAGAAAAGGCAGGTTGTCATTTGCATTCTTAGCAGTTTGTTTAGTGCCAGGCAAAAGAAAAGGGTCCCACTGCTGTCAGGAACGTGCTACAGTGAATATTGAGGCAGGTTTAATTCCGAGTCTGTGTTCCACTGGAGACCCAAATGGCCAAGGAACAGCCCCACAGAGGGAAATGCTGTGTGGAGTCTGAAGAATTCAAGTTGCATGAGTTTGGTTAAAGCTTTTCTGCAATGAGTGTGAAAACAGGGTTAAAACCTATCTTCCTATTTAGAAAATCCCCAAGAAGCACCTAGATTAGGGTTAAAACAAGGATACTTTTAACAAGAGTGCTTAGAGTCTAAATTTCAGCCTGGGATCTAAAATTAGAATCACAGAATCATTAAGAGTGGAAAAGACCTCTGAGATCACTGAGTCCAACCATTAACCCAGCACTGCCAAGTCCACCACTAAACCATGTCCCTGACTGCCACATTGAAACATTTTCTAAATACCTCCAGGGACGGTGACTGCACCCCTGCTCTGTGCAGCCTGTTCCAATACTTGACAACCATTTTGATGCAGACATTTTTCCCAATATCCAACCCTGGCTTTATACAACTTCCCCAAGCTTGATTCTTGATCACTGAGAAATCATTGGCAGATAAAACTGACCTCAAAGGCTGGTTCACTTGATCAGAATAACTAGAATTATGCATTGAAAGTTCCTCAGACTGACTTAACTTTCCCACTGTAGATCAGCCATATCCTGCAAATAGTTTATTTTGGGTTTTTTGCTAAACATTTGTCAATGGCTTTAGAGCCAATTCATACCATGGATCTGCTCACAGTTCTCTCTGCTGACTCTGTTGGATGCTCAGACTGCACAGGGATTCTGCTCTGCCTTGAGTTGAATGAAGGCTTTTCTGAAGCAGAAGATAGTTACTAAGGAGACAACACATAAACCATATATGCAGATATATTTGCTAAATACATTTCATGTGCTGAAGATGTTCATTGCAGCTGCATTTAGGCAAAGGGAAGAAGAATGGAAAGAAGGACGGGGTGGAGGTAAGAGAGAAAGGAATAAAGTCAAACATGACTATAAAGAGACAAAGTCTTCACAATTACAGAATTAGAAGCAAACAACACTACAAATATAGTGCAGTTGTGTCCAACCTCTTCTCTATTCCCGCTCTCCCCATCAGGCAGAGGTTTAAATGAAGATAACTGGTTCTTAGATCCTTTGCCATTCTCTGAGACCACTAAAATAGAAAATGTCCAACACCTGCTGCAAGCATATTAATAATCAGATGAAAAATTAATGCCTACAAATCCTCAGAGTTAATTCTTCCCTTCAGCCATTAGCAATTGATAAGAAAAAGGAATGCTGTAGGAAGGAAAGAGGTCCAAAATATCTGCCCCACGAGGTCCCCTTAGGGATCAGAATTGCTCTCAGGGTGATCATTAGGACTGGCAGGGCAATGATTAGGACATAGGGATTTTTGTTGGCTCCTCAGTGGAGCTTTGAGTGCTCTGTGTGCAAACACTGTCCCTGTCCCTGGTAGAGTGACCAGGTGTGCAGAGGGGCTGCAAAGGGGCTGCAAAGGAGCTTCTTCTCTGTGCCTAGAAGGATAGACCGCCTTAGTGGTTCAAACATCACACAGGGGAGCCAGGAGGCCTGGTTCTTGCCCTCATTTTGTCACTGGCTGGGTCAGGTTGGTTGATTGTCACACCCCATGTCTGTGCCTCAGTTTCTCTTGCCGTAAATGCCCCGAGTAGGACATAATTTTCTGAAAATGCCTCGAGTAAGAGAGATTAAAACTGCTCTCTTTGAGCCTTTGCCTCTATTATTTATCATAATCTAAAAAGAGAAAATCAATATTTTTGCTGGTCTTCTGTTGTCTCTTTATTTCTTTGACTCATCTGAGCTCACTCCTTAATTTTGCAATGTTTTAGCTTGACACCAGCCCAGAGAATGGCTGTGCTGATTCTAGGGAGGATCAGGCACTGTCCCCCCTGATGCAGACATCATGGCCTCCTTGGACACAGCGTAATCCCAACCACCACCTCCTCTCTCAGGATCCTCTTTCCTTTCTCCTACACCACTGCTGGCTCCACGCATTTCCCCTTGGAGAGAGAAAGAACCACGGTGAAGACAGGAACAAAGCCACCAGGATTAGTTCAATATTCCCCAAGGATCTTTCCTTATCTGCTGCTTGCAGTCTGCCTCTGTCGCCCTGGCACACCTCAGGCTGTCCAGATATCAACAATGGCAGCAAGAGAAGGCTCCAGGGAGGCCTTAGAGCCCCTTCCAGTTCCTAAAGAGATTCCAAGAGAGCTGGAGAGGGACTTTGGACAAGGGCATGGAGAGACAGGAGAAGTGGGAATGGCTTCAAATTGACAGAGGGTAATTTTAGATTGGATATTAGGAGGAAATTCTTCCCTGTGAGGGTGGGGAGGCCCTGGCACAAGTTGCCTGGAGACGCTGTGGATGCCCTATCTTTGAAAATATTCAAGGTCAGATTGAAAGGGGCTTGGAGCAACCTGGGATAGTGGGAGGTGTCCCTGTCCATGGCAGGGGGTTGGACTAGATGGTCTTGAAGCTCCCTTCCAACCCAAACCATTCTCTGATTCTGTGATCCCATTGGAGAAAAGGAATAATTTTTACTTCATTTTTTTCTGAGATAAAGCTCTTATTACCCAGTGCTTGTCATTCCCTTCTATGTCTCTGAAGCACAGAAACACTTTTGAGGGCAGTTTAGAACTGCAGCCCAACACTCTTGGCTTTACCCTTGCAAGGACAACAGGGCAGCACTCTCTGGGGCTGCCCTGGGAGCGAGGAACGGCCTTTTGCAGAATCGGGTTGTGAGCAATATGGGACAGGATGAAATCCAGCCACTCTGTGCCTGGCCAGCTGAACAGCTGCAGAAAGGAAGAGTTAATCACTCCTTTTTTCTTGCTCTCTCCCTCTTCACTTCCTTCTGCTGAAACCTTGCAGCTGAAGCAAATGGAGCTATTATGTGCTCCAGGTGATTTACAGTGGCAGAAAGGAAGGGAACTGTCCATTAAGGGTTACAATTGCTGGAATAACAGAATCAAAATATTATCTTGCTCGGGTCCCTGCTATCCCTCACCTTGTGGCCGAGGCAATGTGGATATTTCCCTGCAGACTATCCCATCAGTCAGCCTTTCTTCTCCATGGGCTGCAGAGGTTGTGGCACAGGGGAGCTGGCAGGCAGGTCCTGGGCTGCCTTGGGATGCTCCCGAGAGCTGTCGCGTTGCATCTGGGCAAAATTAAAGGCAGTGAAGGGTTTCTTTAACCAGTGGGTGGCTGCTTTGCTGTCTGCAAATGGCATGAACTGTCCGCATTCAGGTCTCGGCTGTCCTACAGAAATCTTCCTGTCAGCTTGGTAAAGGCACATGCCTCAGTTTCTCTTCTACACCACAGAAGGTTCTCTGGTTAAAAAAAAAAAGGCAATAGTTCCCCCCCACTTCGCTGGAATGCTTTCAGAGCACGAGCTGTGACTGTATCATCACTGGACTCCCTGTGGTTCAGCATTTTTTGTCTCTTCGCTCTGTATCAAGTTTTGACTGCAATAGTAGGAGTTTCACATGAAGCCCCATTGTGAAGAAAGCATTATCTCTGATTTAACTCACTGTGGCTGGAAATGCATTCTTGGGAGGTTCTGTCTGCAGAGCACCCTCTTCAAATATTGGCCCTTTGGATGGATAAAAACTTTGCTGAAGGTAGGTGCAGCCCTGCCAGCAAGGCACAGCACTTAAACATTGCAACACTGTTTTATTTCATTGTTCCTGTTGCTCCATTTTTCATTTGAACTTGGCTTTCTATAAATTTCTGACTTGAGGGCTCTCTCTTGTGTGGACTGTCTAAAATATAGCAAGAGTTGAGCTCACAGTTCATGTTTTCCTACAATGCAGGAGTTAATCTGGACTTTTTTCCTCTTCCTGGACGCTTATTTTCATGAATCATGTAAGACAATACCTTTGAACTCCCCATCCCTGCACCAAACTTGATTTGAATTTTCCACCAGGTTAAAAATAGCAAGACAAATGTATGCATAGAAGTGAAGGGCTGTTATGTTCACATCTTCATATATATAAAGGGAAAGAAATCCTCTTTTTTCTCCTGATTCCAAAGGAGGAAAGAAAGGGAAACACCTTTTAAATGGAAATTTGGTCTCCAGCAAGGCCAGAGTTCCCTTCCTAGGAATGTTCAGAAGACACTGAGAAGAGTGCATTGTATTTGTTTTGGTTGGTTTTACATGCCCAACGGTACAAACAGCTTAATTAAATTTAATTAATTAAATTATTGGTTGTTGGTTTAATAAAATGTGGCTCCAAATCTTAAAGAAGAGAGACTTGGACTAATCTGATAAGGCACCACTAAAGTGGCTGGTGGAGAAGTATTTGGTGATGTAACTACTGACCAAGGGTGTGGTTTCAGCCCATAACGTTGCTTTTACAGAAACAAACCTCACACAGTCTTTTGTTTTCTGAACCATTTGTCTCAATTTGTCTCAACGAGCTCCCAGGGATTTGAGGAACTTGTTGGGTTGGGTAAGGAAACTGGTTTATTTGTTTTCTTTTTCTGGCAGTATCATTTCTCAGTGAACATTTCACTACCATAGGTGATGGGAAAAGCCAGATACAGAATCATGGAATATCTTGAGATTAAAGGGACCCCCAAAGATCTTTGAGATCTGCCTGATTACACTCTGGGGCAGACTGGATGCTCCTTCTACATCCATACCTGCTTGTGAAACAGATCCACCAAAACACCTGGGAATCTTAGGATCAGACTAATTCTGTGGTAAATCTGAGTCTTAATTTGTTGAGTTTTGTTCTCTAAGCCCAACGAGGGTTTGGGTTGAATGTAGATCTTTGGAGATCTTAGTTAATCCCCAGCCCTTCTTGCTTTCCTACATGTTTTATATTTACACAAACGGATTTCTACAGGTGTTCTTATCCACATTTTCACAATTAAAAATTCCTTTTCCAAACTCCATCAAATCAAAATAAATTGGCCTCTAAGAGCAAGCCCTTGCAATACTGATAGGGGTGGAATGAACGGAACTTTGCATTGTTCTAGACTCATCCCATATTTCAAGGATAATTCCTGCTTACCTTGGGGTTTCCTTTCCTTAAAATATGAAGATTTCAAAAAGCATATTATATGTCAAGATTTTTTCATGGATTCTTTACAGAAAATATCATAGATTTGTTATAATGTGCTATCAAAACCTTTTATTGTACTATTTTTTTTCTAGTTGTACTGTAAGGAAGAATATTTTTGTGCATTTCAAACTGCATTGCAATTCCCATTGAAAGTATTTATGAATAATATTAACCAAATTCTCCTTGGATTAATGTTACACACTTGTACACACTGTGATGTATGTGAACAGGCATTAAGTAACCTCAGCAACACTTAAAATTTGCATTTTGTGACCTTGGTTATGAGCTGCTGTTTGAAAGAAAAAAGAAAAACTTCCTTATCCATGAAAATATAATTTTAAAAAAATCAAAATTAAATAAAAAATCAGTGACTGAAAATAATAATGTAAAATAAGAAATATGAAATGGAACAGACTAAAACATTCAACACTATCCCTGTTTAGTGATCAGCAGAGAAATCTTAGTGATGATAAATCTTCCTTTTTATGTTTGGTCTACTGCACTCCCTGTATACACACACAGAACTATTACCATCTAATTATAATCCATTAAATCAATTAAATCATCTTCTCTGGTATTTGCCACTCAGGGAAGTAAACCAGTTACTCTGCAATATTAACTGTTGAGAATACTGATCATCCCGTGCAGGGAAGACGTTCCCGTACTCGAGAGATGGAAAGATCGTCACGCTCCTCGGGCTCACAGGCTCCTTTATCCCATTAATTCCCCCACTGCTGTGTCTGCAGACGAACAGGCTCAGTCCTTGCAAACTGCTGGGAAGGAACAGATCAGAAGAGCAATTTTGTCTAAGATTTGTGTCTTTGGGTGAAATGAGCCCTGGCTCAGCTGCTCGGTGGGTGATGCTCAGCCCAGCTCCAGCTGAGCAGCTCTTGTAGCAGAGTCCTGCTGCCTCATGTCAGGGACAGAGGAAAACCAACATCCTTGGCTTGGATTTCAGGAGTAGCAGCACTGAATGTCCTTCAAGTTTCTAATGTCTGACCCAGAGTGGGAGCAGCCAACCTTTTATTCCCACACACATTCCGTTGACACTGGCAGCTTCTCCTCTTGCAGACAGCCCCTGATACCCAAACCCACCCATTACAAGATGTGTCTCAACTGTTCCTGCTACGCTCTGTGACATTTCTGTCCATCCTGACTCTGACTGCAGTCAGGACTTCTTCTTTCAGGTGGAGGGCTTTTGGATGAGCCAGGAAAAGGCTTTGCTTTTCCTTGGTACTGTTGCCAGCACACGCTGGCTGACAACATGGCAGAGGGGATCTGAGCCCTGTGATCTCTCCTGCCTCAGCCCTTTCCCTGTGTACTCGCACGATGCCACAACCATGTGTGAGGGAGCCAATACAAGAATTTCTCTGCAGGCTTGATGACCAACGAATTGGAGAAGTGTCATCAATGGCACAGCAGCTCCTGTCTCCATGGGTAGAGGAAAACCATGGCAGGAGGCAAGTTGGATTCAATCCAAGTGTCCCACATATGACACTGCTGACACTCAGAAAGAGTGACAACCTTTCGAGACCAAAGGTAAAGAAGATTATAAAGAGGTCCAGCTCCATCATGGGAGATTGAATGCAGCTGATCCCAGAAATGCATGTCCTGCTGAATTGTTTCCTAGGATGGGTTGGGACTCCTTGAAGATGCTGAACTTTATATTCATCCCTCATCCTGATTACTTGATGGACACCATCTGTTTTAAATGATGAGGGGTGCTGGGACCTCAGTTCCACATATTTATCTAAAATAACATCCCTGAGATGGCCCCACAGATTTAGCAGTGGTGCAGGGACAAGCTGTATTTCTGTCCTTACAGTGTAAAGGATCTCTGTGATCCAGCATAAAGTGAGGTCTGTGTAAAGTGTGATCCAGTCTAAAGTGTCTCCTGTGCTTGGGCCAGAACACGGAACAGGAAGGTAAATTCTTCACCTAAAAAGGCTGACTTGGCACCAGCCAGTGATGAACGCAGGATGTTTGTCCAAAAAATACAATTTCTTCACCCAAAGACTGATAAAGACTTTAGAAGGGAATCTTCTTCCCTGTGCAGACATCCATTTGTCTCACTGACCATGGCAAGGAGCTCAGGGTAACTTTTCCAAGAGTCTGTTGTCACGTGAACCCTCTCTGGATGGCAGGGTTAGATATGTGCAAAAAAAAAAAAATCAGTTTTACAGGCTCATGGTCCCTAGTTGTTGGAGGCTGGTACTTCAGGTGATGTTCAGATGGGATCTTCTGAAGATAAAATCCAGTTCCTCAGCTCTCTTCTTCAGGGTTCAGACAGTGCTTGTTTGTTCCCCTGGCCTATTTTCATCTTCTTTTGGGGTAAGAAAAGTCTCCTCCTACGAGGAGCTGGGACAATGTCTCTGCAGTGCTCGAGGTCACAGGGCAGAGCCAGGGGAAAGGAAAAAACCCAGCAAAACCTTACTCTTGGCAAAACTGTAAAACCTGCAAAACCTGCAAGGACAGGATTAGGTCTGTGTTAAGTAATGCAGGCCTGGGTCCAGCTGTCTCTTGTGTGCTGCTTTAGCTGTTTCTGGCTATTCTTTGCTTTTAGGTGCTGTGCTGGTTGTGATAAAGGTTTATCCTGTCAGCAAGGAGCAAAACTCATGATTTTTTGTGTGTGTGCTTGGGTTTGAGCAACTACCAAACTGCTCATTTGCTTATTTCCTTGTCTTCTGCTAATTTTTAAAAATATTTCTGCAGTCTTTGATGAATCTCTGTTTTTATTGCAGATATCAGTGATTTCTGTGGTAGTTGTGCTTCCTATTTTCCCCTGAATACCATGAAGTCATGAAAAACGGTTCCAGTAAGTTGTGTCCACATGGCACATATGAAGATAGACTGACCTGGTCTTCGAGGCAGGCAGGGAGAGATTGTGGAATTTAAAGGAAACTCTGAGGTTACCCATAAACCCAAACGGATGCAATAACCACCAGCTAAAAGTTCATGTGCTGTTTGCACCTGGGAATTGTCAGTCACCACGGGCTGGTGGAGGGGTCACATGTAAGAGCTGTTTATGAGCTATTTTCTTTTTATAGCTTAAATCAATAAGCTGATTGAGCTGAGCTGGATCGATCCTCCTGAGCTTTATTTACAATTATCCTCTAACAGCTGATACAGTGGTGCTCTAGGAGGGAACATTCTGCAGCAATTCTTTTTCGAGGCAATATATCTTCAGCTCAGTCTGAATCCTGCTGGACTCGAGGTGTTTGGAGCAGTGTAGCTGTGCCAAAGCCCTTTGCTAAATTGGGACTGATGCAAGGAATTGCAAGATGATGAAGGATAGTAACAAAGGCTGTGTTAGTCAAGGGAGAATAGAAATTATGTTCCCTCAGTGGGTGGAGAAAGAGCCTCCTGCAGAGGGGAAAGCAGTGCAAAGGTGATTTTCTGAAGGGAATTCCATTTGTTAATGTGTGAATCTCAGAAAAATCTGCTGCGTCCAAGCTTGGCCTTTTGTGGTCACCCTTCCCAGTGGGCAGCCTCTCCTTAACAAACAACCCCTCCCCTCTTTTCACAACCTCCTGCCCCATTTATCATGGAATCCTAAAGCAGTTTGGGTTGCAAGGGATCTTTGAGATCATTTAGTTCCAACCCCCTGCCATGGGCAGGGACACCTTCCACTAGACCAAGTTGCTCCAAGTCACATCCAACCTGGCCTTGAACACTTCCTGAGATGGGGATTTGCCCAAAGCCTTCCATTCTTGCAGTCCTGTGTGGAGGTGCCAGCAGTGAGGGACAAGAACTGCTGATGAGAGAGGGAGAGCAAGACATTGTCAGTGAGTGTGAAGCAGCTGTCCCTTCCAAATGTCCCCATTGCTCCTGCCAGCACAGAAGAAGCTGCTCAGGGTGTTGCTGGGAAAGGCTTTGGTGGAAGGTCCAGTGGAAGGTGTCCCTGCCCATGACAGGCAATTGGAATGAGATGATATTTGAGGTTCATTCCAATCCAAACCGTTCGATGGTTCTTGCTATCACAGGCCTCTCTTTTAAAAATTGTCCTACTGCAACATTTATTTATTAAAGTGCTAAGGCAGTAATGTTCTACATTACAAAATATTAGGTTCTGATCTCGGTTGTGTGCATATAAATCAGGGTTTCACCCACAGGTCTCAATTCCATAATTGTATCCTACTAGAGATGAGACCACTGTCTGAACTCTCTAGATGAGTGAGAAAGATAATTGCCTGAAGCAGTTAATTATTATCCACCTACTGCTGAGAAGCCTCAAATTCCTCTGAAGGTTTAAACCAGTTGATTCAGACATGCTGTGAAAGCACGATAACATTGAGGTATCAGGTATCAGAACCAGAGGGTTCCCTCATCTCAGATACTGAAACTTCAGTCTAATGGAAATAAGAAACAAACCTCTTTAAGCTTCCAGCTGGAATCGTGTTCCCTTTTCCCAGAGACTTTCAGCTCCTTGCCAGGTACAACTTAAAAACCAAAGTCAGCCAAGAATAGAGGCAGAAGGCCTAAATGTTGGGTTTTTTTTCTTTTTTCATTAAATGTGATGTATCTCAGTAAAGGTGAAACCATTCTTTACTTTTAGAGTAAGAGAGATCAGTCTAAAATACAGTTAAATCAAAAAGAGTCCAAAATTCTGGAAAAATTCCTGGTAAAGCCCAATCAAATCAAGAGCTGAGGTGGCTCACGGTGGCTAATGAATGTCTCTTGGCAAGTGTAAGGCTGGTACCAATCACACTTCATGGCTTTGCACAGGGGAGGACTAAAACAAAATCAATTTTGGTCATAGTTCTCATGAATTCAGTGAGAAAAAAAAAAAATCCCACAAAGGAGCAGTTTCCCTTCTGTTTCTCGAAACCTGAGAATCCTACATGAGAAGGTGTCAACTATATTAAATTTTACAGGATCTTAATAAAAAGTTACAGTAACACGGATACATTTAATTTTATCTTTATACCATGTAATACTCGAAACTACAAAATCAGGGCTAGAGAACAGCAACTCCTTTTTTTAAGAGTCAAAGCTTCACAGTTTGTTTTCAATTTTGCATCTGAACAGATGGCAACTTTTGCTGTTATAATTTTTCATCACAAAAGACTGATTGATTCTCTAGTTGTAGGGGCATTTACCTCTTATGGGGAAAACTTAAATCCAGATTCCTGCTTTGAATCAAATAAGACAGGTTTTCTTCTATGCTAACTCTAAGCTATCATTTTTTAAAATGCTATTGATTTTTTTGTCTGAGCTGGCATCCATCTCTATTTAAATTCTGTTCTGTATGTGAAAAGTCTTACTTGAGAAAAATTTGACTGAATGTTGTCATCATATACAGTCTGAAATTCCAATATTGGCTTTTTCTGATCTGAGGATTTTGTTTTGATGGTCATGATCCTCAGACCTCTCCGTCTGTTTAATTAAACCAAAATGAAAACCAAAAATCTGTTCAACTTTGTTCCAGTTTTCCAATATCCACACAATTTCTCCCTTCAAAAAAATATGAATATAAACATGATAACTATCTGAGAGGATTTCTGGACAACAAGTAAGTTCCACTCCTTAATGTCTTCCTGTTCCTAAACCAAGGTCTGGAACTCATTAAACCCTCTAACTGGAGCTGAAAGAAAAGAAAACTGGAAAGATCACAGGCAGCAAAATCTACAAGTGTGACTTTTTAATTTCACTTGCTGTAACAGTTTCTTCACTGTTATTTGGCTTTTATCCTGTGAAATATCTGGTATTTAAGACCTAATATTACAGGAATTATTATGTCTGATGTTATCACAAATACTGTTGTCCTGCTGGTGTTTTTCTAATATTCCTTTTCTAGAGCTTCCTCAGTAACTACTGAATTTTCAATTATTATTGTGTATGTGTGCATGTAGTGACATTTTCACAGCTAAATATCAAAATTTACTTCAGCTCTTCCTACCAAATAGACCAGGAAAATATTAAATTCATCTGCTCTTTCTATCTGCTGCATATTTAAGCAATTATGAATTCAATTTCTGGGTTTATTTGCAATCATAAGAACTAGAAATAAGGTTTTTTCCTATTTTTAAAAGAGAATTGAGACTCTTTTACAACAATTTAGTTCATGGGACCTGGAGTTTTATGAAAGTAATAAAGCCAAAGCCAACAAGGTAAGTCTCTCTAGTGAGCTGAGAGAGCTGCTAAAACTGCAGGAATGGTTTTTTACTGCATTGGAATTCCCTAATATGATCAAGATCCAATCTTCCTAAGGGAAGTTGTGTTCTGTCTGCCTGAAGCCTTTTACATAAATTGTCTAAAAGTCTGACCTATTGAGGAAGCCCCATTGTCAAGGCCATTGGCAAAATGGATCCCTAAGGTCTGCTTTTTCTTATTTATTTATTAATTTATTTATTTATTATTTGTATTTTTATTTTTATTTCCCCCCTTCCCTTTGCTTTCTGGTAACACAAGGAATAAGATACAAACTTTCCTTCTAGAAAATAGCATTTAAACCTTGGATAATGTTTTTAAACCACGTGGGACTGGTCTGACATGTAGTGAAGTCAGATCTTTCTTTGACTGAGCCCCTCACTTGTGCACAGTTGCTGTGTAAAGCAGAGTCTGCCCCAGAGCATCCCCAACACAATCCAGTTTCCT
>VYZT01004223.1:13128-33682 GCA_013400735.1 Pomatostomus ruficeps | reverse complement strand
ATGCTTTGTACACAAGGTATAAAAGGTTTTTGCAAAGACAAAATGCTGGGTGGTAAAGAGTTCTTAAACCTACCAGAAAAACACATTTCAAGAAGGAGCAGCAGGCAGAGACAGCCAAGCAAACACCAATAAGTGGCATTTTTTAGCTGTACAAACTACTAGTCACTGCAGCAAACAAGGAGGGAAGCTGCATGTTCCCTATCTTTTAGTATTGTCAAATCCAGTTTGAACATTTTTGTGGAAAACACAATTTTGTCACGCAGAAACACAAACCAACCCAAGTTTAAAGGAAAAAACCCAAATCAACAGCTAAAAAGGATGCAGAGGAGGACAAATCACACTGCTGATGGAAAGGAGAAGTTGCTTTATGGAGAGAGAATATAAAGTTGGGGAATCTTCAGTTTGGAGAAGAAAAAGGTGAGGGGGGTATGCTCAAGATTGTGGTGGTGGATGAGATAAATTCAATCCACTGAGTAGAGAAAACTCCCTGCCACCACAGGAGATGGATTTAAAACAAACCAACCAACAAACAAAAGGAAATACATAAATGAGGTGATTCAGCTCCTCTACTGCACTCTGGTGAGACCCCACCTGCAGAGCTGCCTTCAGCTCTGGGATCCCCAGCACAGGAAGGACATGGAGCTGTTGGAGGAAGTTCAGAGGAGGTCACCAAGGTGATCAGAAGGCTGGAGCAGCTCTGCTATGTAGAAAGGCTGAAAGAATTGGGGTTGTTCAGCCTGGAAAAGAGGAGGTTTAGGGGTGACCTATTGTGGCCTTCCAGTGCCTGAGGGAAGCCAACACTTGTTCAGCCTGGAAAAGAGGAGGTTTAGGGGTGACCTATTGTGGCCTTCCAGTGCCTGAGGGAAGCCAACACAAAAAGATGGAGAGAGACTATTTACAAGAGCCTGGAGTGACAGGACAAGGAGGAATGGCTTCAAACTGGCAGAGGGCAGGTTTAGATTGGATATTAAGAAGAAATTCTTCCCTGTGAAGGTGGTGAGAGACTGGCACACGTTTCCCAGAGATGTGGATGTCCCATCCCTGGAAATGTCCAAGGCCAGGTTGGATGGGGCTTAGAGCACCCCAGGATAGTGGAAAGTGTCCCTGTCCACGGCCGGGGAGTTGGATTGAGATGACCTTTAAGGTCCCTTCCCACCCAGGCTATTCTATGGTTCTATAGCTCTCTGTCTATATTTAAACAGAGTAGCTATGAGTGTCTGCAGTTTTGTTACCACAGAACTTGTGAAGACTGAAAATAGAAAAATAACATGGCCAAAGTCATGTCAGGGAATATCTGAGAATGCAGCGAACAGGCAGGAGTTATATTCTTTACCATCTCCAATGCAAAAAGTATGGAATTTGTGACACTACAAGAGGAAAGGACTGCAGACAGTGGCCAGGTTTGTGCTGCCTCCTTATTTGCGTCCTCTTGATGCAGATTATTGGTGCTGTGGACCCATTCTCTTAGGATATGTTTTATGTTCATATATTCTTCTGTTAATTACAGCACAAGGTAATTAGTGGGGATGTGGCCTATTCCTACAGGTGGTCAGATGATGCCAGGCCTCTGGAAGTGCTGGTTTTGGCCAGATCAGCGGAGTGAGGCTGAAGCAGCCCACCTGCCTCCTCAGGCTGTGCCACGGGAGAAATTGTATCNCACAGGGGGCTCCATCCTCAGGCGTTTTCCTCCCCTGCATCTGTCTCATCTTCAGAGGAGCTGTGGGTTGAAGGAGTCAAAGGGAGGGACCCATCTGGGAAGACACCACTCCATGGGGATGAATTCAGGAGACAGAAGGAAGGAGGAGAGGAAGCCCAAAGCTCTGTGAGGGGCCATATTTCTGCTTTAGATGCCAAAACCTCTTTCTAGTAACTTGTGCTGAGAAGCAGATTTATTCCCTCGTGTCAGTCAGAGCAGACTCTCGATTCCTTGCTCGCATATAAAAGATGTATCCTCATGTGAATGATTAAGGATTCCTTCTGATTTATATCTCTATTTATTCTATATCTCTATAGAACTGAGCAGTGAGAGCTTTGTTGAATGTTGAAGGCAGACGCTGCTGGGAAGAGTTAAGGCATTTCCAGTTATATTTCTTTTTGTCCGTAGAAAAAAACCCAAGTGACCAAAAGAACCAGGGAAGTAGAGGGTGTGCTTCTAGATGTACAAACCCCTGCAAAAAGACTATTATTCCTGCAGGTTTTTTCTCTGTATTGTCTGCAGAATTTCAAGCACTGTTTCCTCTCAACTTTTTCATAAGCATCCAAACCCGTTTGAGTTTAGCTTCAATCAAGCCCAAGATTCACTGATGCTGTACCAGGACTGTGACATGTGGGGTTGGGATTGTTCTCTTTTGTCTGCCGCAGAGCCATCGTGTCGCGTTTTGCTTCATGTAAAATCACTGAGATGAAAAACGAGCGTTCTTGTGGATTAGCACAGGATGTAGCCCCAGGAAATGTTGGCTCAGTTCCCATCTTGGTCACATACACAGCAAACCCATCACAAGCCTCTTGATCTATCTGGAATCAAATTCACTGGCAGAAGGGCAGTGAAACCTGCAGGTCTCATTTCTGTAATTGTTAATGAAATTATCATGATATCCAAGTCCTTTTCAGAGTGTGAGGATTATTTACCCAAACACCCAGACTATTTCTCTATAGAGTATTATATAAGAATCTGGAGGTAAAAGTTAATCATACATGAGGCAAACAAGTAGGAAATGGATTATATGAGAGTAATTCCATGTGCAGCATAGTCTAATAAAATTAACATTTGAGTGATGACACTTAGAGAGCTTTTGGGGATGAGAGTGTTGGAAACAAGGAAACAATGAAGATATTTCTAAGAGGTGAGAAATAAAATGAGATCTATTTTTGCTCCCTGCCTGATGCTCTTACATTCAAGATTTTCTTTCAGGTGCTGAACAGTAAGTGATGCAGACAAATCCATCTGTGTCTGTGCCAGCTTTTGTTAAATGTTGGTCATAGAAGTAAATGGACACATAAAGGAGACAGAATGGTAAACTAAATACAAATCACTGAATAAAAGAAATGGCATTTTATCATAGGCTACATCACAGGAGGTAGTTTCCTGTCTGGAGTGGTAATGAGAGCACTGACATCTTGACTTCAGATGTTCGTGTGAGTACAAAATCCCACAAATTGACTTGCAGAGGGAAAGAGAGAGCCAGAGACCAACCTCTGCAGAAGGAGTTGTTGGAGGTCATTGGACAAAAGCTCACATTTGAGAATGGGTTTTGTGGGCATGGAAGCAGAAGATAACCTGACACCCCTTGCAGTGGTGCCAATTCCTGAAAAAATTTACCTTAAAAAATCTACCTTACTAGAAGGTTCTTGTCATGTGAAAATGATGTAGGGCACAGAATGAAGAGGTGAAGCCCTGATCCTACTTGGAGAAGAGAAGGACTTCCAGCATGGTCAGGGCTGGATGTGAAAACGTCTGTGCAAGGATATTTCACAGAAAACACCTCTCCCCTATTCTCTGTAAGGCCAGGTGCTGCCCAGAAATGCAGAATTCTCTTCTACCAAAGGGTGAAGGCATCAAGGTTTGGTCTTGTTCCATATTAAAAATAAAGGAATACCATTTGAAATCTTGGAAGGAAAAAACAGTTTGTCAAGCAAATGCCAGTTCCTGTCTCCTTGTAATACTTCAAAATAGAGCAGGAGAGACCTTCATTTCAGCCAGTGCTCAAGCAGCTGTCATTGACTAATCTGGAGTGCATTTAGACTCACCTTACAGAAAATAAATCTCTGAAACAGATAAACACTGTCCATTTTTATATTTCATCAAAACATAACTATCTGAAAGAAAAAACAAGCAAACAGACTTTAAAGAAATTGGTGTTTCTGTCAAAGCAGAATTGACCAGTGCTGTACTGCCCAGTGTCCTGCACTGACCTTGTGTGGTTGTCTTCACCTCAGTTAAGACATCTTAACTTGCCTAAGTTAACCCACGTGTCTTTAAGAAGATCCCCTACGTAGCTTTAAATATTCTAAGGCGCTCCAGCAAACCTGTGCTCCCTGCTGAGACATCTCTGAGCACAGATGGAAAAATGCATTAGCTGATGGAAAGATATTAATAATGCAGAGAAAGGTAAAATCCTTTCAGCTCTGCCGTAACATATTCAGGCAGTTTGGAATATTTGGCTCTGGCTGTGTGTGTGCACCCAGCGAAGCGTTTCCTTTGATCAAGACATTATGGCAACAATCTCCACTGATAAAACGTGCCCCGTTAATGAGATCACCTGGGCCAGTGACTGGAGAAATGACAACTGTGCATTCCTTTCTGGGCTGTTCAGATATTCCCTGCTTTGTGTTCTGCCTCCAGTCACAAAGTCAAAGTAAATATCCATCAACTCCACGACACTTCTTCCCTGACTTTCCCCTTGAAATCACAGTTTATTTGCATTGGACAACTTGGCAGCAAACAAGAGATAAGACAAGCCAGGGGAAGAAAATGTGCAATGTGCACCGTGCCTCAGATTTCTCTTTGTGACACGAGGAATAAATGAACTTGAAACGATCACTTTGACTCAGATGCTGATAAAATTAAGGTCATTATTTTACCTTTCCAAGGGGTGGGGAAAGTCACGGGATGTTCAGGGCTAATTCCCCATGATCTCACTCCTGTACAGGTTACAGGCCAGCTGAGAGTGAGAACAGCTTGGATCATAATTTAGAGTTGCTCTAAATTATGTCAACAGCCATCAGAAAACTTACCAGCAGCTGGGAATGAGACTGAAATGGAAATGCCAGTGCAACTCTGATTACAATGTTTACAGCAAGAAAATTGCCAGAAGGATGATGTTAGTAAAGGGTTTGACTCATGAAGTTAAGCCCTTGGAAATCCATTCCGCTGCTTTAATGTTTGTGTTGTTACAACATCAGTACAACCCCTAGGAGTGTATTAAGGGATATAGCTCAGTATGAGTAATATCTGTGGTGCTGTTTCCTTCTTTTTACTGTCCTTTTCCAAGAAGAATTATATAGGCAGCACAGAATTTCCTTACAGGCTTGATTGATTTTCTCCTGTGTTTGTGTAGAAGGAGGTCTGTACTTGGAGAACCCCGTAAGACACTCGAGGATCCTTATGCCTTGGTGGAGATCATTCCACAGTCCTTGACAAGCTCTCCCGAAGCCTCTGACTGTATTTGCATGAGAAGGTGAATATTGACTCAATTTTCTCCCCCTTACGCTGTGCCAAGGCAGCAGTCCGGGCTCCTGGTGCTGACTTCCTGATGAGGATCGATAACCTTGGAAGGGAAGACAAATTGCTTTGGTATAGCACCAAATAATAAGGATCTGATGTTTTCAGCTCAGCACCAGGGTAGACTGAGCCCATTTCTGCCTGTGGGTTCTTCTCCCTGGGTAGAAATACTCTCCTAGTTACTACATGGTGAAATGTTAAGCATCAAGTATTATATTCCCTTTTATCATGTACTGGATTCGCTGAGCTCCCTCCTGGAATTCTAGATATGAAGATAAAGACCCAGAAAAATGACAGCCTGTAATCTCCTTCAATATTGTCAGAAAAATGAGAATGCTGTGATAGTTTTGTGTTACACAGAATTAACGCTGCTGTGGCTGAGTCTCCAAATCCATTTTCATTTCTCTCCTTTTTTTTTCCCCAGGATTTCATAACATCACTTTTGGGATTGAACAAGTGGGCAAAGAGTGTTGGAGTGAACTCACCACCCATCAAGACCTTCTCATTTGTTTTAATTACTGGATTGTACCAAGTATGATCATGACAGCAGAGCACTGGTGCCAGAGGGGAAGGTTGGCAGAGTTTTCCATTCTAAACACTGATATTTGATTACCTACAACAACCTGTTACTCTTAGGTTAACATTTTCCCTCCTAGCAGTTGCCTTAGCAGATGATGTCTTATTAATTTTTATTTTTAGAAAATTTAATCAAAGTGGGTTTGCCCCTTTTCAGGAGTCAGGTTAGCAAAATATTTCAGTTGTTTCAGCATTTCTGAAAAATCCTGGGGATTTTCTATTCCTTTTGCTTCCAGTGAGCATTTCCAAAGAATCCCTGAAGAACCAATCTAAATCTGAACAAACTGCTGGTCCTTGGAGATGTGACACTAAAAGCAGAATTCTCAAATATGTTATCTGTTCTGGATGTTTCCCAGCCAAAAGCTGAGCAGGATTTTCTTTGGACTGAGAGTTCTGGACCATAGCTGGTTGAATATTGCAGATGAAGAGTTTTAATTGTGGTTCACAATGTACAGCCTGTGGAATCAAGGCCTGGGGAATGTGGGATCATGTTTTGTAGAGTGGAAAGGGTTTACACAGATTTAGATCCTGATGGAAGAAAAATATGATTCAAAGTCTCACTGTTCTCCTCCCATCATCAAATATCATCAAATATCAAGTGTCCTGGTGAAGTTTCCCAAAAATAAAAGCAAAAAATATGGTTAAAAACTATATCAATAATAACATAAATTTATGTGGGATCTCTATTATGGTGCCAGATTGGATTAATAACAGTGAAAATCCATTGTAGCATTTCCAAAGCTAGCAGTGTTTGAGTTAGTAACTGTATCAATGTATTTTTATTGTTGGGGTTTTTTTTTTTTGGTTTTTTTTTTGGTGTGTAATTATAGTGTGGGCAGATGGGAAAACAGGAATAAATGAGAGGTGTTGGATGATGCTCGTTCCTGTTGACCTCACTCGTTTGCTTCACGGTGAGCAGAAAAAAACAAGATTTCTGTTCTCTTATTTTCAAACCTTTTCTAGCATACAAATATTGTTTCTTACAGACAAGGAAAGATTGTTCTTATTATTTGTATTAGAAGACACCTGACCAGGACAGGAATCAGACATTTTAGGCATGTCAGACATTAATACAGAGATTTTACTTTCTGTCTGCATGTGTAGCCAAGGACACAGAGAGGTGGAGAGAGATTCCTACAGCTGGGTTTTTCAAAGCAGTGCCGGATCAGGAGTATAATTCAGGTGTCCTGTCTGCCACCCTAACACGTGTACCCATCACATGATCTGATGGAACTCTGAAAGTTTGTCCTCAAGGCTTTCCTCCATCCCTGGGTGGTGAATGAATACACTACATTTGAACAGAGTAAAAAACACACCTGTTTTTGCAGTAAGACAGGAACTATTTCTGCACAGAAAGGGCTGTCAAGCACTGGCACAGGCTGCCTGGGGCAGTGGCAGAGTCACCATCCCTGGAGGGATTTAAAAGACATGGAGATGTGGCACGAGGGGACATGGGTCAGTGGTGGTATTGGCAGTGCTGAGTTGAGCTTAATGATCCAACCTAAATGGTTCTATGACTTTATTTCCCCCTCAACTCACACCTTCTCCTCAGGATAATTCTTCCCAGGAGGATGGCAGGTGACTGCTTTGGTTCCTAGTGAAGCTGGAAGCCTCTGTTTCCTGATCTGAGTTACAAACAAAGATTGTTTGGGTTGTTCAAACACCTCATCATTCTCATAGTGCTCATCATCATCATCATCTTTTTGCTGGAAAACTTAATAAATTAATGAGTTCATGAGTGAAAGCTCCTTCATGGGGTGCAGGCTGGTTCCCTGGCAGACAGAGGAGGGAAGAGGACTTCTTGGACATCCTTGTGGCTCCTAGCCCTAAAATAATTCTGCTGAGGGAGGGCTATGCAGGAAGAGGCGTCTGAGAATCCTGTCCTAATTCCCCACAGATATTTCTTCCTTGTGTCCAGGGTGGTGAACTACAAACTGAACTTTGATGATATGTTCATTTGTAATGTGAGGGGAGAAAAGAGATATTCCCTTGACTTCTGGAGATAAAAGTCCTTGGAGGAAGAGGAATGAACCCTACAAAGGTGCTGTCTGCATATCAAAGTGAAACTCTCATTGCTTCAACCAGTGGTGCTCCATCTGCATTTGCAGCAGACAGGAAGCGGCTGGAGAATTTTGCAGAAGGATTGGGCTTCCTAAACTACAAGAGAGCCTGGGGAATCCTTCAAATCTGCTGAAAAGCTTCAGTGAAACTTATTCATAGATAGAAAAAACCTTGAGTGTCAGTGAGGCAGGATGTTTATGTTGTCAGTTCTGAATAGGAACAGTCAGATGGGAGAAGGGATCATGACCTTGGATCCCAAGGCAGCGGTGTCCCACAGAGCAATCCAAAGTGGCAGCTAGAAAAAGAGACAATATAATCTCACTTCACCTTTTATTGGTTTTGATGTTTCGTTGTTTGTTTGCAATTTTGCTATCATGTTCCTAAAGCTTTTTTTCTTTGTACAAAGATCAATCTCTTCTCTTCCTTATGTCTTTCTGCTGTCAGGAGCAATCTCAGGTGAATCTGAATAGCTCAAGGCCCCTCATTTTCCCAGGAACTAGAAAAAAACCCCAACAACTGATGAGACAAACCCTCAAATGAGACCTGCTCCAAGCCCTTCTGGTAGGATATGTTTAAGACTGACACACCTGGGGGAGAAATGTTCACAGCTGGCTATAAACCAGTGGTTTTACAGACCATCAGTGCTGCTCTCACTTGGAGTAGGCACACCTCCAACCTAAGAAGAATGTCCAGGGACTGAAGCATTAGAGTCAGGAAAGAATTTTCAGCTTTGTGGAAACCAGGAAAACCAGGAGACTATTGATTCATGGAAGCACTACAACATATCCACTTTAACAAATTTGCTTTTAGTTCTCCTCTTAAAATATTTCTTGTTCAGATGTAACAGCAAAGGAGCAGGTTCCTGGTGTGGACTGAGGAAGCCCTGCCTGTGTGTCTGCTTCTGAAAATAACTCCCAGAGCCCTGAGCTCCTTAAAAATGTGTGGGCCAGAGGAATTTCTGTGGGGAATAAGGATCCTTGATTAAACACCTTGTATTACTGCAGATTTCCAATCTGTGACCAGCAAGCCTTCAGGAAAACATGAATTCCCAGCGGTCAGACTATATATGAGAAACCAAGTGCTGAAATTATCTATTATATAAGAGAGACAAATAAATAGATGTTATTCAGAAATTAGTTTCCCAGTGCTCATGGGGCATGAGATATTCTAGTTCAGCTTTTTTTTTAGGGAAAGAATGTTTCAGAGCTTTCTTTTTGTTCCTTTTTTTTTTTTTTTTTACCTTTCCTGTTGTTCTTTTCCCATTTTTTCTGCTGTTTTCTGTTAGGATAAAAAAATACTTGCAAAAATGGGGAAGTTTTTTCAAACCTTGTTTTTTGCTGTTCTTCAAACCATTAACTGTCTGTGCTGAGTGATAGAGTTTTTATGTGATGTATTGTTCCTCGGTTTTTCACCTGGGCATCTTTTCTGTCACATCCTGATCCATTTCTGTCCTTCTTACTTCAGATCCTTGCCCATGCTTCATTACAGCCTGGCTTTTTCTGTGAAATCAAAGCATCTCTGCCTTGTTTTGTTTTACACAGAACAGGGATTGCACAAGAAAAGGGGTATTTCAGTTCACTGACTGACCTACAAACAAATAAACAATTTCATTTCAAATTGACCAGAAATGAACAATTTTTCATCCCTGTGGAAATGGCTGTGTATCCTTATAATCGGGACATAGTTAAGATAGGATCAACACACAGGATGAATACCCTGGATCAGACAAAGGATTTTTATCCCTGTTTCACATCAATGAGCTTCACATCCTCTTGTTTTGAAGGATATAATTTTCCATCTGCATACATGAACTCAGCCATGCAGATAATTTCTTCAGCCAATATTCCTGAAGAATTTAACCTAGAATCATAAGTAGTTTAACTTACCCATTCCCAAATACATTGATTTAGAAAACTAAAGATACTGAGCTGTATTTGAGCCCAGGCAGAAGAGTTACAAATTTAATTTCCAGAATGCCTCTTGAATTGAGCAGCTGTTGATTAACCTAATCATTTTCTTAATTAGAAAGCATGTTGTTTTAATTAAAATTAGTCTCAAGTTTGGAAAAATGAAAACAGAATGATTAAAATAAGATAGACGCAAAAGACATTTCTGTTTTCAAGCCATGTGCTTAACTTCCAGAGAGCTAATCTGAAGATATGGCTTAAATTCACTCCTCATTTTCCATCTCTTTATTTCCACCTCTAAAGATGGCAATTTCCTTTCGAGGTGGATATGACACATCATCTTCATTTCACCATGCCAAAGAGACTGGAAGAACAAATTTGTGAACAAAGAAATAATTTGACTCTGAAATACGTAACTATAATTTTTCAAAAATGTATCTTTGAAGCAATTTTAGTTGGTGGCACCATCCAGACCAAGAGTAATTTTTCAGAAAGAAGCCAATGGAGAATTTGGGAATACGTCGAGGACACAGTGTGTACACAGCAGTGTGAGGTGTCCCGATGGACATTTGCAAGCTCCATCTCAGCTGTTCCTTGTCCTCACGTGCCACACGCTTTTACAAGAGCTTATCACAGTCTGATGACTCCTCAGCATCTTCTCTGGCCACCTCCTCCTTTGACTCACACCATGGGGCACAATCAAACACTGCAGTGATTTTTGAGAGGAGTTCTGAAGTGATTAAAAGATCGCAGAATATGAGAATGGTTTGGGTTGGAAGGGACCTGAAAGATCATCTCATTCCAACCCCCCTGCCATGGGCAGGGACAACTGTCACTACCCCAGGGTGCTCAAAGCCCAATTCAACCTGGCCTTGAACACTTCCAGGGATGGGGAATCCACAGCTTTTCTGGGTACCCTATAAAGTTGCTATCAGGTCTCCCAGAGCCTTCTTGTCTCTAGGCTGAACAATCCCATTTCTCTCACTCTTTCCACATAGGAGAGGTGCTCCAGCCCTTTGATCATCTTGGTGGCCTCCTCTGGACTCACTCCAACTGGTCCATTCCTTGTGCTGAGAACACCAGAGGTGGATAAAACCTTCCTCAAACCCACCCCTGAGCCTTGGCAGCCTCTTGTGCCTGTTACTGCCCCAAAGCTTTGCCAGTGACAGTGGCTCTACAGAACAGGAGGGAAACTTCAGCCTTCTCATCTTCGTAGGGAATGTGGTCTTTTCCTCCTTCAGACTGGCAAATGAGAGAGGCGATCTTGGAGTCGAATTGCTCTGAGTTGTGAGTCAGCTCACAGCATAAATACAGCTGGAATATACACAAACGATGCTGCTCATTCCAGTGGTGCAATTTCCCATTATGCTAATTAAAGTTTCCTCTAAAGAGATGAAAGCTTGTGTTCCTGTTCCTACAAAGGGAGTTGTGGTACAGATGAGGGCTGCCCTGTTCCCTCTGAATACGTTTGGTCAAGCACGTCCCTTGCACTGCACTGTTCCCATTCCAGGGTCTCGCTGTGAGCAGTTCTTTCTCACGTCACTTGTGTGCAGTAGAATTCCTAGAGTACTGATGTTCCTCATGTGTAAAGTTTGCAGCATTTCCTTTCCAAAATGTGATGTCATGAGGGGACAAATCCAGAAGAGAGAGAGGTTGTGACTGGATCTGCTGATACATCTTTTGCTAAACAAGAGGAAAAACCCGAAATACTTCTCTAGCAAGATATTCCTTGATTCTTGCTGTTGTATCAAGTAGAGTTCCTCAGAGAACCTGAATTTCTTCTTCCAGGTCTGTTTCTTATGATACACATGAGATCAATTCAAGGGTTTATACTCATTCCTTGCTCCTTTCTGACACAGAGGTACCAGACTCAGAATCACAGAATGGTTTGAGTAAGAAAACACCTTAAAGATCCTCCATGGGCTGGGACACCTTCCACTAGACCAGGTTCCTCCAATCTCCATCCAATCTGGCTTTGAACACTTCCAGGGATGGGGCAGCCACAGCTTCTCTGGGCACCCTGTGCCAGGGCCTCACCACCCTCACAGGGAAGAATTCCTTGCTAATATCCCAATATCCAATCTAAATCTACCCTCTGTCAGCCTAAAGCCATTCCCCCTTGTCCTATCACTCCATCCCTTGTCCAGAGTCCCTCTCCAGCTCTCTTGGAGCTGCTTTAGACACTGGAAGGGGCTCCGAGATCTCCCCAGACCTTTCTCCTCTCGAGGCTGAACAGCCCCAGCTCTCCCAGCCTGGCTCCAGAGCAGAGGTTCTCCAGCCCCCAGATCAGCTTTGTGGCCCTCCCACACTCATCCTTGCTTTGAGAAGGTTCTGTGCTCTGTCCTGCCTTTTCAAGACCCTCTGGGACTTTGTTTTTTCCACACTGCCCCTGACAGCAGCGGACATGGCCTTGAGATTCCCAATAGCCACTACTAACCTGGATGTCTCCCTTGGATTATTTCTGAAGACAAGGGTGTCAACTTGGCCATTATTGGCAGAAACAGACTCTGCCCCCGTTGTACTTTTCATTCTCTGCTTGGGGTACGGAGCTCCTCCAGGAAAAGCCAAGGAAAAATTATTGCCTTTTCTTCAGGCATTAAAGTAATAATGATATTTTTTCTGTAGGAGGCTGTTGAGCATCTTGCTGACTGAAGTGAGAGCATTTAGAGGTAAAAGCTTGATGTGCCACTTCTGCTTTGCCAGGGCAATAACAGATCAAACCTCTGCAAATCAGGAGCACAAAGAAGGGTTTTGCAGAGCAATCCGTGGCAGGGACTGCAGGAGGGCTTAGCCTGCTGTGCATATCAAAGTTTCTCTGGTTATGCCTTGTCTCAGTAGCAGCTTTAAGAAATTCCTGAGGAAGGGCTGCTGCCTTAATAGGAAGTTGCACCACTTTTAAAGCCGCATTTGTATCGCTCACACAGCAAGAGCTCTTGTCACATGGAAGCCATCGAATCAAAACACTGACATGGCAAGAGAATAAGACGAGATAATGAAATGAGAAATTAAGAGCATGAAAAGTAAATGCTGTAGAAAAGCTGACACTTCATAATACTCCTACTGAACACTTGCCTGTATTTCAAAGTCAACCGATAAGAAATTATTTGCTTTTCTTATATAACAGAAATAGATAAAGGATTCCTTTTGGATAGGAGAAGATTCCACTAGGCAGCAATTTATGTATGAATGCTCAATATTTAAAGGAATTGCTTCTTTCACTTTGTCAACTAGCATAAATGTATGCTAAAGAGGGATTCATTAGAAAAAGCCGTGCAATGCATGAGCTCAGCTCCAATAATCCTGATCTCACCAGGCAGGTGTTTTGCATCCTATTAGGACATGGCACGCTGAGCTGCCAAGCAGGAGAATTGCCACATGGGTTCTGATGTTCCTTTCTGGGAACAGAGCAGGAGGATTTCACCTCTCTCCCTTAAAACAAAACACTTTTACTCTTTGTGTGCTCGTAGTGGAGACAGTCCAGTGGGTTATCCAGGGGGAAACACATTCAGTTTGCACCCTGAGAATGAGAGGAGAGCTGTGGGCTCCTCTCCTGCACTCTGACCTCTGGCACAGAGGGACTCAGCCGTGCTGGGTCTGTCTGCAGAGGTGGGACATCACAGACCTGCACTTTGCCGTGGTTGGAGGGCAGCAAATGTGCACCTGAGAGCAACTCTGGGCTGGCCATGGCAGATGCACTTACTGACCTGCTGTCCTTGATTGGCTCAGCTCAGGGTTTGCACTGTGCTGCACAAATGCCCCTCTCAGGATCCTGGCTGGAAATCAATGATAGTTCTTCCTTACCTTGCTGGGGAACGGTTTAAAAAATTGAGATATTTCCTGTAACATCCCCTGTGCGCACTAATCTGCTCGTCATATACTTCTCCATGATTGCTTTGATATAACAATTAACCCATTCCAAATCTCTGAGAGAACATTCCCCCCAAACACACTTATTTTGAAGGGGTGTAGAAGTGAAACTCAAAACCAAAGGTCACAGCTACTTTTCTTCCAGGAGCAGCAACAACAGAGGCTGCCCAGTGTCAAGGTTGGTTAAACCAAAGACACAAGAACTCTTCCCTTCCTCTTTTCCTCCTGCCCTTGCTTTCACATATGAAGCTTATCATTCATGCTTGCATGAGGATTGGACCTGCTGCATCCCTTGATAGCTGAAATACAAGAATTTCCATCAAAACCCCATTTAAAATCTCTGGCGATTCAGAGCAGCTGGAACTCAAGCTGTGGGATTTAAAGACCAAACATATATACATAAATATATATGTTATAATTATACTTATTTGTTGTGTGATTTCTTCTATATTTAGCACACATACTGCATTGCCACGTAAGGAATAATTATGTTTATTTTTTGGCTGCTTTCTTCTATATTTAGCATAGATACTGGCTTGCTAGGTAAAGTATAATGCTGTTTGCATCACCCAGTCTCAACAGCAAGCAAGCTGAAAAAGACAAAACTTTTATTTACCCATTTGCCCTGAGCATTACACATAAAGAATCCTGATCACTGGGAGCTTTTTGTTTTATTTTCTTTCTTTTTTTTTTTTTTTTTGATGGGTTTTTGTTGTTGGTGGGGGGGATGGGGTTTGGGGTTTTTTTGGTTGGTTGTTTTTTATTATTCCATACTTGCTTGCCAGCTTTGATAGCAGAAGATAATGACAAGGCATAAAACTTCCCATCTACTCCGAAGCTTAATGTTCTTCTTTAATGGTTTTCTATGTTCTGAACTGGCTGACAGGGAGAGATGGAGGCTGAAAGGGTGCCTTGCATGTTAGTGTGTATTTTTCCTCACTGCACAGCGTTTCCTGCACGAGGAATTGTTCTCCAAGGCATCTGAGTGCTTGTTTACCAAGAGGCAGCTGTCCCCCATTGTAAAGGAAAAGCAAGAGAGAGACCACTTTAAATTCATTCATTTCTAGCAGAAAGGACACAAACAAAGGAGAGAAAGACTCTGTACCCTGCTGTTACACATGTTTGCAAATAAAGAGCCACTGTTGAGAAATACCTGAAAAATGGGTACATTGCCCTGAGAAAGTCAAGTAGGTGTGTACAAAGCAGAGTTGTTTATGCATTTTACTGGTATCAGGAAGAATTCAGTAACAATGCACATTTCAATGGATTTTTAAAGGGGGTATTGCTAAAAGGACCACTTACAAAAGTCCCAGTTATAAATAAATAATATTCCCTGATCTTTGTTACGCCTTCAGCTACAGGATAAATGAGGAGAGGAAGACTATTGAACACAACTGGCTTTTTAATGCATAAATGTCTCCCTGGAGGAGGTGGTGGGTGGAGGAGATGTACAAGGAGCCCACAGCAGGTCACCTCCCAGCAGGTGGGACAGAGCCTCTCCTCCTGCTGTGGGATGGAGTCACTCAGGACATGGATGTGGCTGTGGCTGTCCCAGTGTCTGCTGAGGTCCTCAGGTGTCCCCTGGTTTGACTCTTCCAGAGCAAAATACTGAGCTCTCCCTGCCACTTTGAGAAGCTGCAAATAACCCGTGTACACATCAGCAGGAATTGTTTCTTTGAGTGCAGCAAACAGGAAGAATTAAAAATAAACTGGGGGAATATTCAGAAGAGAATAATCTGGGAAATAAGGTTCAAAGTTACTTAAAATTTTCTATCAAGATGTTTTCTGCCTCAATCTCTCTGTATTTCATGGACCCAGCAGGCCTGAGCTCTCTTCACCTGTGTTAACCAAGGAAATGGAAATGTGAGGATTATGGCACAGAAAAACCAGTCTGATGGGCACAAGCCTCAGGTTTCCACCTTATCTGAAATTATGCTTGAGAAGAATTTATTAGCTGTGGCACAGTGTTGTGCATGCACAGATATTTAGCTGCTAGATTTTGAGTGGCAATACCCAAATATTTTGTAAACTTGCCAGGTCCAGTTTAAAGGGATAGCCAAGGGATTACTCAACCTTTGTTCTCAGAAATTCCGTTAATCTCAGTTGTTATGTCAGGAAAGTTACCTCCAGCTTAACAGCTTCAAGACTTTGGGTTCCTCAGGTCCCAGAGTTTTCTTTTGCTGCACATCTCAGTCCTTTCTTCTGCTTCAGAGAAAGACCACGAACTTCTGAATACCATGGAAACCTGCTGTAGGGTACAGAGGTGAGATTTTTGGGTCCCTGTGAGTGTTTGAACAATCTCAACAGAGCAGTTCACTCCCCCATGCTGAGTTGTTCTTAATCATCTTCACCTTGAACTCACTGAGGAGGGTTTGTGTTTCTGGCAGTGGTATTTCAGCCCCTCTGCCAAAAATTCAGGGGAGAAGAGGAATTAAACCAGAGTCCAATGATTAGTGATGTAATGGTCATGACAGAGGAAATAACCCCAACCAAAACAAAGGGCATTCCCAAAAACTTCTTTCTTCAGGCAAATACTACAACTAGATCAATTAATGTGAAAATTAAGCATACAAAAATGAATATTTATCAGTTTCCACTCCCTTGATCGCTCAGAGGGAGTGATTTTTACATTTCTCTCAATGTTAGCATCTTGTACATTCAGAGCAAATAAATTTATTCGACAGGAAAGCAAAATGTTACAGTGATTGAATCACATTGGATGAATCATTTTAGGTACTGAATGGGTCATGGAACAGGCTCGAAGGTTAGATGACTTGTCAAGGTTATTTCCAGCTCGATTTTTTATTTTACCATGATTTGTAGCATTGGTCAAGTTCATTGTTAGAATGTGAATTTCTCGCTTTCTTTGCCTCATGGCCTTGGCAATATTATTCTCCTTCTGTGTTGCCAACAAGTCCTGACTGACTGGGGAGGTGTGGAGGGCTTCTTGTGATTTTGAATTAACACTTTTTATCTGCTTTGGCCAACAACACACAGTTTGTAGTAAAACTTCCTCACATCTGACTTAGTCCAACTCACCTTTACTGAAGTTTCCTTACAAATTCAACCTTCCATGAAATATTTTTTTAATTCCTTCTCACACTACTTTACCCCATTCTCAGTATATATGAACCAGTTTATCTTAGGAAGGTGTAAGAAGCTTCATGGAGGGAGACTGGAAGGTCCTTGGCCAATGCATTAGGACCAAGTGTTTCATGTCTGCAGCTTTGCCCATGACCTTCAACAAGAGACTCAATCTCTCTGCTAACGCATTTCTTTCATTTCCCCCAAACCTGCAACCCTGTCACATGGAGATCATAGAATCATGAAATAGTTTGGGTTGGAAGGGACTCTAAAGATCATCCAGAGATGCTGGAATAGATTCAGCTCTTCAAGCAATTATCACCTTGGAAAAAAGCCCCTTGAAATTATTTAGTTATTTGATTGAAAGTTTATTTTTAATCTCAGTTACTATCTCAGTAGTTCACATTCTTTTCCTTTGTTTTCTCTTGTCATCTGTCTGTGTTTATTATCTGGATGTCATGCTTTGCACTGAGCCGGGAAGTGAAAAAGCTGCATTTGACGGTCCTTTCCAGGTGTGTGTTTGCGGCTGATGAAGATTTTTCAGGGAAATTATTTCCCCTCATTCATTCTCTCTTGCAGTTTGCTACAATGTCACTTTGCATCTTTCAGTCTTTAGGAGAAGTAGCATCTTTTGAATTTCTGACGGCTGTCAGCTTCGTGTAGATGCTGAGAAGATGAACATTGGGAAGTCAATGAGAGAATCATTGAAGGGTCTTGGAAACAAGAGACGTGTGAGTGTCAGGAAGTAATTTGTTTTCTCAAAGCGTAATAAACCTTCAGGATAAACTTTCATCTCCAGTAATCACAGCAAGGTGGTGGTGGTGATATCCAAGAATAGCAAGCAGATTTCAGTGTAACACAGTTGCTGGAAAAGCTAAATAAAAAGAACTACTTGGCATTACCATGGAGGCCAAATAACAGGCCAGATCTTCACCGAGCTGCAAAGAAGCAGAAGCTTTGACAGGTGCAAGTGGAGCTAAAGCCGAATATTTATGTGAGTGATTCACTTCATCTCTCTGTTTTGCAAAAGCCATGGCTGAACTCTTAGAAGAGGCCTACGTGTACCATAAAGGCTTCTATGTACATTTCTAGGGTTTTTACTAAGACGTTTCAGGGAAAACACCAATTCATCAGCCCTGAAATGTTTCCTTTAAATGTTTTTAGGCTTGATGAACTTTGCTGAATTCAAGACAGGGTTTCCATGGAAACTTCTCAGTTTTATTTTGCATCACGGTGCCGCTGAGGAGCACAGCTCTGAGGCAAATTGGCCATGTGGTTTAACCAAGGGCTCTTTCCTGGATTCGTGGAGTGGTTTGGGTTGGAAGGCACCTTCAAAGATCACCTTGTTCCAACCCCATGGGCAGGGACAACTTCCACTGGAACCAGTTGCTCCAAGCCCCATCCAGCCTGGCCTTGAACTCTGCCAGAGTGAGGCATTCAAAAATTGTCTGAGCAACCTCTTCTCACCTTCCCACCTTCACAGGGAAGAACTTCTTCCTAATATCTCATCTAAACTTGCCCTCTGTCCGTTTAAAAATTTTGCCCTTTATTCTGCCTTTACAGGCCTTGGTAAAAAGTCTCTCCATTGAAGTCTTTTCCATCAGGATCGCCACCTCAGGGAGATACCATCCCTCGTGGATGGTCTTGGGATGGAGAAACCAAATTTTTCTGGGGCACTGAGCTGTTGCAAAGTATTAAGGTACCTTTACTGAGTATGGGTATAGGAGTCAGGTAAGACATGTGGACTGAGAAGAATTAAAGTGAAAAATTATAGTCCCAGATCACCTTTGAATCCATAAACTTTACTGAGATGTCTAAAAGTTCTCTTAGGGCATTCAGTACACACAGTGATGCTCTGCTTTCATCCAGATTTCCAGACATTTCATACTTCCAATAGAATTGTGTCTACTTTGGATCACTTTCTGATGTTTTACAAAACTCTACTGAAATTAGATTTCCACAAAAAAATATTGAGGATGAGATTAGATTGATTTCCTTTTCTCATCCAGTCTAACCTGGTCACCTCCCTAAGGACCATGGCCATCCAAGGAGCCTCAGGAGTCAGGGAAAGTAAATACTCCTGGTGGACAATAATATCTGTCTAGTGCCCTAACCACAGAGCAGGAGCTGACCCTGCCTCTGTTAGGCAGGATAAATTCAGGACACACTTTAAAGGATCGACAGTGTTTAATGAGGAGTTATTCCATGTGGAAACTCTAATCAGATTGTGCAAATCCCCCCAGAACGCACAGCATTCCATTTGTCGTGTCATTCGTATGCTCCACTGGAAACTGAATGACAACACCCTCACTCTTAATTGCAAATTTAAAGAGAAAAATAAACCCATGAGTATTTCGTGAACCATTTTGCCTGCAAGAAGCAATGCCAGCAACTGGCAGGGGAGTGATGATAATTCTATTGATGTTCATTAAAATTGAATGTCAGAAGGATTCTCTTTATCCTCTGAAATAGAAGGGGACATGTTTTCGGATATAAAAAAAGCCGTACTGACTTAGGAAGTTCATTTTGTTATTGGAGATACTGCACTCAGTGATGTAGAGGAGCGTTACTGGAGCAAGTGAGATTTGTGAGAATTCACTTTTCCACCGAGGCCGCCGTGTGTTATCTCCTAATCCAGTTCACTGTTGGTCTGGCAAAGTTCAAATGCTGTTGTGTGTCAGTGGCACAGAAGGAGAAATAAAAAGTGGGGGTCAAGAAAAATCTGAGTTTCACAGGATGTGAGGTTGGTGAGGCCCTGGCATAGGTTTCTCAGGGAAGCTGTGGCTGCCCCATCCCTGGAAGTGTCCAAGGCCAGGTTGGATGGGGTTTGGAGCAGCCTGGGATAGTGGAAGGTGTCCCTGCTTGCAGAGGGTTGGAATGAGAGGATTTTAAGGTCCATTCCAACCCTAATTATTCCATGGTTCTCTGACAAGGTTCCATGTAGCTATGATGCAAGGAAAGATAATTACTATTTTTCATTTATATATATATATAAATATATATATATATACATCAAATTTCTAGTATAATTAAGTGAATTGACATGAATACTACAGGTGTATTAGACTTGGAGTTTCTGAAGAGTTCTATTTTTTAATACAGTGTCCACAAAGTAATGGTAAAAAGGGAAAAAAATGGACTAAAACCTGTCATCTGATTCAATTGACGTCAGAGCCATTTTCCCAAGAGGGTAAAGCTCACCACAAGGCCAAAAGCCAGCTGAAGGCTTAGCATCACTTCAAATCCCTCCAGAAAATGAAATTTCACTGATGGGTAAGTCTCAGAGCAGGCTTTTACACAGTGGGGATTTTCACAAATGTGGAGGTTTTATTTTTTGTGCTTTCTCAGTGACCTTTGACTAAATGTGTCTTTTCTGCAGCAATCAAGCAACATTAGGAATAAAACAGGGAAGATAAAAAGCACCTTGAGAACATTTGTTTTTATTGCCAGGTGTCCCATTCCCTGTCATCCTGGGGAAATGAAGCCTGGGAGGGATAGAAGTAAAAACAGCACTTGATTGAATTGGCTCGTCCCACTCCCATTTCATAACAGTGAAAGATGAAACACAGACTTTAACACCTAGAAAATTCATTTTGGCATAAATACACAGCTTTAAAAATTAATAAAAAGCTATATCAATTATAAAAGTGATTTACCAAGCACAATAAATTTTGTCACCTGTCGCTTTTATGCTTGCATACCTGCTCTCTCTCATTGACTTTTATGTCTTCCATATGCTAAATATTCTCATGATCCTACAATAGACTTCACAGGGTTTGACAGCCAGAGACTTGTTACATTATTTAGGTTTTTTTCCTTTTCTTTTTTTTTTCTTTTT
>VYZT01004223.1:0-13095 GCA_013400735.1 Pomatostomus ruficeps | reverse complement strand
TTTTTTTTTTTTGATTGTTGTTTAGGGAAATAATTCAACTCTGGGTTTTATTCTGCCTTCATTTACAGACACTTGCAGTCAGTCACCTTGGATACTTGTCTTGTTCATTATTTATCATCACATGTGTGGTGATGTTTAATGCCAGAAGCAGACATGGGCTCTCATTTGCCTTTTTCACACACAGAATAAAATATCTTAGTTCTTTTCCCACGAATACTGTAAATTTGAAGTTAGATAGAACTCTTGTGTGATAAAATTCATCTTTATATAGCCTGTGTGTTCTGTAATACTCTTCAATCTCAGTGCAAATGGTTTTGGGCTTAAATTTTTGCAAATGGCTGCCATCCTTTGGGGTTTTTTTACATTTATTTCAGTTTTGCAAAAAGAGGAATTTGGGGTGTTAATATTCCATGGAGAGTTATTTTTCCTCCCCATTAATGGGGCTAAGTGGTTTTGATGCTGGAAACCATTCTCACTGCCAGTCAAAGCTTTAGTGGAATTTACTAGGGAAATATTATATTTTTTAAGTAAAAAATAACTTTTAGAAAAGCATTAGATAAGCTTATAAAGAGTAAACCTCCTGCCATCAAGCAGCATGATCTAGAAATAAAAATTACATATATTATAAAAATTATAGAGACCTTGACAGAAGTCACATTCATGGATATGCCCTCACCCTTAGTTATGTGTAACCTTATTTAAACTAAGCAAGCCCAAACTCTGACTTTCTCTTTTTGAGAACACCATTTAGATGCAGCAGCAACCTTTCCACTGCCTGTTCGAGATTTCTCAGCCAGCCCTGGCTGATGTCTCAGTGTCATTCTGCAGGAGCCTGTTACCCAAAAGGGTAAAGTTCCATATGGAGCAGAGGTGCAGCAAGTTCCCCTTGATGAAAATCTCATCTCAAATGCAGAAAAGTCATGGAAAAGTGTTGATAAGTGACAGGCTTATCACCCTCCTGAATTCCAAAACTCTGAAAGCAGCCTGGAAGAGTTTCATGATTGCTGGGTGACCCAGTGAACTAATGGAGGTGTTTCCCAAGACAGTGCTCTCAGTATCCCAGAAAGCATCGGTGACACTGGATGTTCCAGGCTGTGCTGGGAGCTGGCATCTGCTCCCAACCTTGGATGCACTCTTTTAGATGAGCTCTGGACAGCTGGCTCGGCAGCAGGAGCACATGGGTGTGTTCCTGTTCTTTCTCATCCTCTCCTGCAGTTGGCTCCCCCTCCACACCGCATCACGCCCCTGCATGTGAATTCATCCATCAGAATTCCAGCCAAATCTTTCTGTTGTGTTTAGGTACCTGAAGAAAATGGAAAATCATAGAATCATAGAACGGTTTGGGTTGGAAAAGACCCTAAAGTTCATCTAATTCCAACTTCTCTGCCCATGTGCCCCATCCAACCCGGCCTTGAACACTTCCAAGGATGGGGAATCCACAACTTTCTCTGGCCAACCTGTTCCAGCTCAGTTCAACCGCTGCTAAGTAAATCCTCTCCTCAGCTTTTGCCTGTGTAGAGGTTTCCTGCCACAGAAAATTTGCCAACAGGAATTTGATCTTCAAACATCTTCAGAGGCAGCTTGATGCAGTGCAAATTTTATCTGTTTGGTGTCAGTTTGGTGATAAACACAGAGATTTCTAAGGACAGCAAGGAAAATGTGTGTCTCATGGTGTCGCTTCCCTGTAGTGAATCCAACTGCACCAAAATTCAGGGCGTTCAACTCTAAATACTGAGTGATCCCACTGCTGGAAAAAGAGATTGATTGAAGGTGGGGAACCTATAAAACAAATACATTCCCCTCAGAACACTCAAGTCAATTAAAGGTTCTCATCTTTATATAGGCCCAGGGTTCTGTAACACTCTTCAATCTCAGTACAAAAAGTTTTGAGCTTAAATTTTTGCAAACAGCTTCCTTTTATTGTTTGTTTTTTTAAAAAATTTATTTCAATTTTGCAAAAAGAGGAACTGGGGGTGTTAATATTACGTGTAGCTCGATTTTTCCTCCCCATTAATGGGGTTAAGTGGTTTTGATGCTGAAAACTCTTCTCACTGCTAGTAAAAGTTTTAGTGGACTTTACTAGGGAAACGTTATATTTATAAAACGAAAAATAACTTCTAAAAAGCATCAGGTAAGTTTATAAAAAGCAATCCCCTTGTCATCAAACACTGTGATCTAGAAATCTTTGTAGGACTTCTCTTTTTCAGCCCCAGATACCCAGTGGTTTTGCTCTAAGCTTATTTGATGATTTCTTGTGTTTCTATTGACATTAACACCGCTTAGGCTAGAAGACTCTCTGAAATGTTGTATTTATCTAGTGATAGAATGTAGATTTTCCATTAGCATGGACCTTTAATGAACAGTAAACACCTAGGCGTTACCTGGAGAGCAGGCAGGGCCAAAGATGAGATGCTTTTATGGGTAATTAACTCGTGGTGAAATCATGAGCAGCTCAGGTCTGACTGTAGTACAGGTTAGCCCTTTTATTTCTTTCCCAAAGGAAACACTGTGGGTTTTTAGTTCCTCAAAATAAGTCAGTGTGACAGTCAAGCACTGCAGACTTTAAGCCGAAAGTATTTTTGGTTTCTGTGGGTGTAGCCCCTGCTCTGGGGGCTGTAAAAGAACTTCAAGACTGGTCCTGATCTCTTGGATCATTTTCTCTGCGGTGTTTTGCCAGGCAGATTGTGGAGTGTGGCTTGTGTCACAATAACAAATGCTGGACATTCCTCATGCAGAGAGAGTCTCGTGGGAGCTCTTTAACAGGAAAAATGAAAGTCTAAATATGTGGGCACTTCAGCTGGGGGCAGGAGTGCTGATGTCTCGCAGAATACAAAGTGACCCTGCTTGTCTGACGGAAGGGGAGATTGGGGGAAAGCAAAGTGCTTTGTCTCTTGGATTTTCCCTTTTCTCCCGTTTTTGATCTGCGTTTTAAGGCTGCAGTTCCAAGGCACAAACGCAATTCTTGTGCATGTTCCACACGGTTATGTGCTTCAATATAACCACAGCTTTCATTAAATGGAAGCCACGTTCTTCAAATTGCAGCAATTTGGCAACCTTTCCCCAGATACTGTCTGGCAAGGGTGAAGCAAAGGCTTTTAAGATTTATTATGAAATGTATTACCAAAAAGGCACTCAGTACTGTAGAGTTGTGCTCCAGGCACACCTGAATCTGTGGGAAAATAGGACTACAACGAGGCTTTTATGTTCTTAGTGGACAGAAGAATCTACAGCCAGAGAATCAGTGACTACAGGTGCCATGGCAAGTAAATGCCACAATAAATACCATGAGGAATTATACTTTGTAATCATGCACCACATTTTGTAACATATATTAACGCCATTTATTTGTATTTTCTATAGTTTAATCTTTAATGTTCTTAGAGGAAGTTTTTTTGATCAAGATGCTAAAAATAAGGTCCCAGCTCAGTGAATTGTTTTACACATTCCCTGCTGCAGTTCCTATAGCCAGTCTAGGGGATTGTTGTCATGTTTGAGTAAATTCTTTTTCAGAGTTTGAAAAATTCTGCTGTGCAATGTAGTGGAGTTTAATGGCTTCACATTCAGCCCACGGACAGGCAATACACAGCCACAGGAAAAAACAGTGTCTGAGATTATAATAGGAGGAAGACATAAAAGAAGGATTCAAATAGAAGGAAAAATGTTTCATGTAGACACCAATATAATGATTGCAACACCTACAAGAATGGTTCCTACCCACAAGTCATTCAAGTTATATTTCAAAGAAAATTGCATTTTTCCTCCTCCCTCAAAGCAGAGCTAGGCAGGGAAAAAAATTCCACTTGGAGGAATTCTATAATTTCAAACCGTTTTACTATTTGGAAATGGAGCAAGTATATTCCATCTCAATAAAACTTACAAGGAAATGAAATTATAAAAGAAAAAACTTTGGTTCTATACATGCTAACTTTTGGAATTGCCTTTTAAAAAATTCATTTCTTCTGCACCAAAAACGCATTTCCAACTGTTTCATTTTCCCTTTCCGAACAGAATTTTAACTTCCTTTTCTTGTTTCAAAATGTTTTCATTTAAATGAAAATGAAAGTGTATGATGAAAACATCTTGTGACTAAACAGCCTTAACCAACTTTTTCAGAGAACCTCATTAAGGCTTTTGAAGGTTTCATTCCAGCCCACACACTGGAGGAGCTTTGTGTGAGCTCCCTTTGGAGGAAGAAATGAAGAGCTTGGGTGAATAACAATAAATTAGATTTCTAAACCCACATGTTTGCATCTTTCTCGGTAGGTTGCAGCTATTTCTTTCCGATCCTGGGCCTTTCAGTCAGATCTCTGTCATTGCAAAACGCTGCCTAGGGAGCTTCACCTTCAAATTAGCCAGAAAGTGAATCTGTTTTGAAGGAAACATTAAACTGGTGGTTGAAATGCAAGGCCAGATCAGGATAATTGGAGGAGTGTGGGTGCAAATGTCTTTTCTGCAGCTGGAGATGCCCTGTCCCTGGCTGAGCCACAGCCTGATCTTATCAGTGGGCTGGAGGCATGAAAAACTTCCCCGTTTTTGAGACAAATCATGGAATCACAGAATGGTTTGGGTTGGAAAAGACTTTCAAGATCATCCAGTTCCAACCCCTGACATGGGCAGGGACACCTTCCACTATCCCAAATTGCTCCAAGCCCCGTCCAACCCTTGGACACTTCCAGGGCTGGGGCAGCCACAGCTTCTCTGGGCAACCTGTGCCAGGGCCTCAGCACCCTCACAGTAAAATATTTCTTCCTAATATCTAATTTAAATCTCTCCACTTTTAGTTTAAAAACCTTGCTAAAAGGAGAGGTGTAGCCATTCAAGTGACATCAAAGTGTTCTTGTTGCGAAAGTTACTTTTTGTTAGACTTTGTGATGGGTTGAACCTGGCTGGACACAAGGTGCCCAAAAAAGCTACTCCATCTCTGCCTCTCAGCTGGACAGGGGAGAAAAAATCTAATGAAAGGCTTGTGGGGTGAGATAAGGACAGGGAGAGATCACTCACAAATTACTGTCATAGGCTCGACTTGGGGAAATTTATTTAATTTATTACCAGTCAGATCAGGCTGGGAAAAAGAGAAATAAACCCAAATCTTAAAAATGCTTTTCCTGTTCCATTTCTTTCATCCTGGGCTCAGCTTCACTTCAGATTTCCTCTACCTCCTCCTCCCCCATGTCTCAGGGGGACAGGGAATGGGGATTACAGTAAGCTCATCCCACACTGTCTGTGCTCCTGTTGCTCTATCCTGCTGGTCAGGGTGGAAGGAAGTTCATGAATTCTTGAATATGTGGAAACCTGTGTGAGGATTGAGATGCTCAGGCATCACTGACATAAGATGGGGAGTGTAATGAGGAGGGGTTTGATTTACAGTTTCCTTCATGCACTAGAGAAAGTCACACTAAGCAAGATCTGAGCTCCCCATTTATTTCAAGACGCTGACCTGCAGTGAGATCCTGCTGTAAGGTCTCGGATTTGTTGACCATCCATTAAGCAGAGGAATATGACATGGAAATTCAGCTCCTGGATGGTCAGTGAGAAGAAAACCCAAATATAAACTTGGTTTGCTCTAAATTGCTCTTGCTTCCATTGAGGAAAGTGGTACAGACCATACAGTCTTCAGAACAGGAACTAGCAGAACTACTCAGGAATTGTTTTAATCATATGTAAAATTTTTAGAAAGTAGAAATTCATCAGACTGAAGGCACATGAAACTTCTCAGAAAGGAATTCTCTAGTCCAGAATAGAATAAAACTATGTTAAGAGAGGGAGAGAAAACCATTGAAGGAAAAAAATGATACAGTATATTTGTCTCTGGGTCCTAAGCACATTCCCTGGATTTGTATAAAATAGGATGTGTGAGACAGGAAACAATCAGAAAAAAATTCCAGAGGATGGTAGCTGGGTTGCTTTTCCTCTCAAAACCAGCCCAAACGGTGTCCAAATGAGGATTTGAAATCAACCCCTCACAATCCAAAGCATTTAACAACAAATTCTCTTAAGCACCACCGTTGCATTTTCTCCTATCTCACGTTCTAAACAGCAGAATGACAGATATAAAGCCAGTGAGCCACACCTAAACTCATCTTGTTTTCCAGCCTAATTTTTGCCTTCTTTGATGCAGCAAAGGACTATTTTTATCTTTTTCCTCTGCAAAAGTATAATCCTGCCTGGCGCTGGGTCTGGAATGACACCTTGTAAAACAAAATAACGAGGCACTTCCTTCCTCTGCAAACTGTGCCCCAGTGGGAAACTCTTCTGCTATTTAAAAAGATTGAAATACTGGAACAGTATTTTTCTCATACCTTTGTATGAGCCAGAGACTCTGCTTTGGGGACTTAAGCTCAAATGCTGATCTCCTCAGTCAATCTAATGATAGCTTCAAGTTCAAAGAGAGTTGCTCATTTTATTACCACTATTACTGCCACTGTTGTAATTATTTTGTTCATCTCTCTGTCGCTAGAAAAATTCTGAGTAGTTATTAATATCTCAAGACACATCTAAAACTTACATCAGCTTCATTTGAAAGGAAAAGTGAGGTTTTTGTTTGCAACCGAGCCCGCCATCCTTTTCCATTTGGGTTTTAATTTCACCGGAAGGTGTTGGGTTGCCATGGCAAAGCTCATCTCATCCCTTCCCTGTCTCAGTAGGTGCCTTGGAGGGGGAGGTGGTCAGAACAAGAGGTAATTTGTGCTAACGAACAGCTGTGTCCCAAGAACGTGCTCATCCAGGGCTCACTTTCAAGCTCCTCCAAAAAATAACCCCACAAGCAATCCAGCAAATCCTCAGCCAAGGGGATGCACGGAATTTTGTAGGAACTAAAGCCAGGCAATAAAAGGCTTGGATTCGATTTTCCATGTTCCAAGCTGATAATGGTAGCAATAAACATGGGAATCACCAGACCAAACCCTCAGATCCTCACCGGTCCCTCCCTGAGGTTCAGGGCAGAGCTGGTGCAGGACACTGAGCCATGCCAGTGGTCTGAGGTAACTGACTGAATGATGCAGCAGAGAGAATCCTTTGAGATTCTGGGAGTCCTTCCTGGCAGAAGTTTTGGAGCGAATTAGATTTTTCAGTGTGACTTCCAGGATGCAGCTGAAAGGAGAAAAACACCAAACAACTTATTTCATGCTTAGGAGGAACATCTGGGTAATGATTCAACTTACCCTGTGGAATAGTGCTGTGCTGCTATTAGATTAGGAGCCCTTGAAGGCATGGAATTGCATTTAGAACAAGCAACACTGAAATTTATGTGTATTTTCATAGAATCATAGAAAGGTTTTGGTTGGAAGGGACCTTAAAGATCATCTAATTCCAACCCCACCCCGCCATGGACAGGGAATATTTTGCTTTCTTTCAATAAAAACTTCCACAGTCTTGTTTTGGTCTTTCAATACCTTCACTATGACCATGGAAAATGATGAGACTCCAATGAGTCGTAGGTTGGACTTGATGATCTCAAAGGTCTTTTCCAACCTGGTCAATTTTGTGATTCTGTGATATAAATTAATGCCTGTTCTGAGGATAACTTCGGGAGGATTTCAGAGGTGAGATGAGGATCTGTAGCAAAACTTTATGCTTTGGACATATTTTTCTCCACTTCCTGGGGTGCCTGTGGTTCACTCACTGCTATAAGTCACAGGATTCTGAGCAGCAAAAATATGTTGGGGGAGCTTTCAGGCAAGTGGTGCCACTGCTATGAATGAAGAGCCAAATTCTTAGTAATGTTTATTTGCTGAGTTACTCTGCAGGCCAGTGAGGAATCAAAGAATCACTTAGGTTGGAAAGGGTGCTTGGAGCTCCCTAATCAAACCTTCTGCCGAGAACAGGGCTGATTTCCAAGGTAAACCTCCTTCCCCTGGGCTGGTGCAGCAAAATCTGCAAATATTTGAGATGTCACAGGCTCTCCAGCCCCTATATGTGTAGTTAAGCATTCTGATGATGAAGAATTTTTTTTTTTTACATTATTTCCAAACAGTGCTGAAATTTGTGACCTTGTCCTTTAGTGGGGCACCTCTGAAAAGAGCCTGTATCTGCCTTTGCTCTAACAGCACTGAATTTTGGGGAGATTGCAGTTAGCTACCCCTCAGCCTTCTCTTCTGGCTAAACAGGGCAAAATATAAAAAGGGCACCACTGTATAAGAAGAATATTAAGCTCTTAGAGTGTGTCTGAAGGAGGGTAAAGAAGATGGTGAAGGGTCTGGAGGTGAAACCATATGAGGAGCAGCTGAGGTCGCTTGGTTTGTTCAGCCTGAAGAAGAGGAGACTGAGGGGAGCCCTCGTTGCAGTTACAACTTCCTTGTGAGGGGAAGAGGAGGGGCAGACACTGATCTCTGCTCTCTGGTGACAGTGACAGGACCCAGGGGAATGGCCTGAAGTTGTGTCAGGGGAGGTTTAAGTTGGATATCAGGAAAAGGTTCTTCACCCAGAGGGTGGTTGGACACTGGAACAGCTCCCCAGGGCAGTGGTCACAGTACCAAGCCTGATGGAATTCAAGAAGAATTTGGAAAATGTTCTCAGACACAGGGTGTGACTCTGGAGTTGTCTGTGCAGGGCTAGAAATTGGACTTGATGACCCTCATGGATCCCCTCCTATTGAGATATTTTGTGATTCTCTAAGTCCCTGTCTGAGCTTCTCCACATGAGGGTATCCCAGGTGAGAGAAAACAACCCTGCTGCCATCCTCCCTGTCTGTCCTTACTCAATGCTCAGCCCATCACAAAGAGCTTCCTCCAGATCCCTCTAATTCCAGTGTCACAGCACTGCACCTCCACACGGGTCTCTCATCCTCATTTTGTTGTTCTGGGTGTGTTCAGGTCCTCGAGATGCCCTTCCTCAAGGCAGAGTCAGACATCACCGTCTGCTGCCCCGTGCTTTGCTGGCTTCCTCTCATCCATGGTTTTCTGATTATCCCAGGGTGGTGCTGTCCCTAGCCCAGCAAGCTGAGTTCAAACTCCTCCTTGCCAGGTTAACAAGTCCCTTTCCAAAATTGCTCTGGGCTGTCCTCGCTCTTTGAAGTACATCCAGTTGTCACAGACTCTCAGCTGTTTAGGGAAGACTTTTCTCCCTGCCTTTTTTTAATTAAGCCTCTCTAAAATGCACATGCAATTTCAGACAGTGGGGCTGAAGTGCAGTCATTAATGACTAATGAGGAACTGAGGGCTGACCTGCAGGAGACCTCCAAATTGAATATTTTCTTTTCAAATTTAGCACGATTAAACAAATTGGTTTTGTGTCCAATCACCAGCTTTATGAGAGAATTATTTCCCCGCTGCTCTGTCCAAACCCACAGAGACTAATTTAGATAGCATTAATTGGTAATTTCCCAGATCAAAGCCTTTAATCAAATCAATAAGGATACACACTCCGCAGTGTGCTGATTATCATTCATAGACATAAAATATTATTTGCCATATCTACCTTGATAATAACATCAGAGGAATACCAAGACCAACAAGCAGAGATGTCCTGATACATTATAATATGTTGATTATGCAAAAGCTTTCCCTAAATTATTTGCTTGCCAGGGCATGGGGGTTCTCCTTGCTGCAGGCTTCCTTTAACTCCAAGATTTATTGGTAGCCTAACCATGTATAAATTGCTGTCAACAGCCTCAGTGATTATTTTTGTAAGAGTTGCAATTCCTGTGGAGATATTTCAGGAATGACATAATTAATGATTTTGTTGTGGAGAAAGGGGAGGGGCTAAAAGGAGGAACAAGTAATTATTGTTTATCTTAAGAGTGAGGGGTGTGAAAAGTTGCCCAATTTACATGGCAGAAGCAGCTGTATAGCGACATGGCTTTCCTGTATCAATACCAAATCTTGATTTTTTCCTCTTCAAAGGGGAAAATTTGATCTAAAAGCTGTTGCTTTACTGCTTCTTGGTATAAACACCAAGCAGTTAATGCAATAAATCTCACCCTCTAAGCCTTTAGTGGGAAGTGATCAGATTCATAGGGAAGGAGACAAAAAGAGCTTTTGTAGAAAACAGGTGAAAGCCATGTTTCCAGGTGATCTGCCCTTTCTGACCCCTTAGACCTCTGTTTTGCCACATTTATTCCTCCCAAACCCACCTTTCCCTGCCTCAGGGTGTTCCTCACCTGTAACACACCATGATACTGGTGGAAGGTGTCCCTGCCCAGGGCAGGAGGGGTGGAATGAGATGATCTTTAAGGTCCCCTCCAGCCCAGGCCATTCTATGATTCTATGATAACTTTTTTCCTCGATCCAGCATCAGACATAATTCCTTGGCCCTATACCTTGCTTTCCACCTGTGGATCTCAAAGCACATCCAGAAGCCAAGGGAGGCAAGGAGAGTAACCCATCCATGACACAAATCCTTAGATCCCAGCTCAACAAACCCGCTCACACATTTCATCATCCAGTTATTTATTCTTTTATTTCTAGTCTCCCATTTGTGAACATGTCAGTGAAATTCCCCCTTCCTTTGGCAAACCTGCACAGGTGGAAGAAAATGTATTTTCCGCTTTGTTTTGCGTTATTTGTGGATTCTGCATTTGGGAACAGGGAGGGGAGAGCACAGAATCAACAGCTCTGTGAAGACCAGCTGCTTGCAACATGCTTCCCTTGCAGCTTTCCGTCAGGAATGTGACAGCTTCAGTTATTGTGATGGAGAAATAATGAGGTGAGAAAAGAGTTGTCAAAAAAAGATGGGATCTCTTCTTCCAAGGAAGTAATTTACTTTTTGTGTGTTCTGTGGCTCCCAGAGACAAGAAGATGTAAGGACTCCAGTTATACGGAAAAATTCTGTATTTCCCTAAACCAAAGCAAGTATCGAGGTAAAACAGGAAAAAAAATGGTAAATTGTCTACACAAAAAAAAGAGGTCTATTAGTTTTGTTATGACTAATTTCATTAAATGTGGGTGGTAACAGCACTTTGGATAGGTGACTATAGGTGATCAGATCTCCGTGGGTTGCTTTTATGGTCAAAGGGGAAAGAGTTACAAGTGTTAATGGATTTTAAGGCTAATTCACCTCATCCTAAAACAAATTTCTGTATTTGGCCAGGTGAATTTAGCTCTAAATGCATTGACTCTATTAATCAGCGTAGATATCTGGTGCCAACTAAGACCTTCCAAGCAAAACTGGCAGATCTGACACAGGATCTCTGCACTAATAACTGGATCCAGGAGGGTTACCCAAATGTATCAAAAATGGCACTAAAAACTTGTGTTTATGCATAACAAATTATCATTATCTGAAACATGCACAAGTTCACAGCTACTAAAGAAACNATATATATATATATATTTCTTTATCTATCCAGCCTGGCACCACAAGGACAGAAGAATCAGGACCTGGGATATTCCCTGTGGATGTTTTTTATACCCCAGACATCCACGGGAAGAATCTCAGGGCATCTCACACAGCACCAGATCACCTTTTCTGAGACAACTGAACCTCCCCCGGCTGGTGCAGGGGTGCATTGGAGACCATTCCAGATGCAGCACTGCAGGTGGGGTCTCACCAGAGGAGAGCAGAGGGGCAGAATCACCTCAAAAGAATATTTTTAGAAACATTAATTATGTCCCTAGTGGTTCTCCAGAGTATTGGTTGGCTGGATGCAGTGGGCTGATGTGATTGATTAGTTCTCCATGGACCACGACACATGTTTCAACACTGGTGCATATCTACAGGTAAACACCTAAATTTCAGCCAAGTGGATTCCAGTTCAGCTGGATTTAAACACTGGAAATCAGCTGAGATCACCCACAACACACATGACAGGACCAACAGTTACCTACACTTTACACAGCTAAAGAATGAAATGCTTTAAAATTTCAGGACTAAATTTTAGACAAAATCAACTTAGCAAAACAGTCCCTTGATAAATCTGGTTATTTACATGTCTCAACTCTGGGATTCTCCTTTGAGAAGATGGAAATATAATTTTAAAGAAATAAGTCATCATCTTAAATGGCGCTTAAATGTTGAGTCACCCTCCATTGCATCATTACTGCTCCATGAAATGATGATGCTGAAGGTACTTAGAGCCACGTTTGGAAAGAAGTTTCAACATTTTTTAGCATTTACAGCATTGGAAGTGCAAGACAGGCACAGTTTTGGGGATTTTTTTGGATCCTCTCAACTTGGCATGTTGCATATGGAAAGAAGATACACTTTTCATTTGCGAATGAAGCGCAGGCACCTTTGAACGTGCACGTTCTCCTACATATGGGCCTGATTTTTGCACGAGCATGATTAGCAGAACCAATCCACGTTCCTTATGCTTTGCACACAAACCTGAGACTCCCTCTTGAACTGCAAATATTCCCTGAAGCAGTATTTACACTTGTAAGACGAGCGGATTGTCGCTATCCTACAAGCCTTAGCCACAGTCAAGGGATCATGGCCAGTGGAAAGAATAAAATTGTTTCCTGTGCTCCACTTGCATGATAAATTCTGACTTGTATTTTCAGCTTCCTCCTCTCTTTGTTAAAGCATCTTTGAACTTCTTTGTCTGGAAGCAAAATTTACCCCTTTTTCCATCCCTTCTTCATATATAATGTTTCAAAACAAAACATTGGTACCTATCCCTTGAAAAGCCACTTCTGTGGACAACTCGTGGCACTGCTAGAGACAGTTTTATCTCCAGTTTTTGCTTTTGTTCCTCCCTGGGTTCACTTAACTGCATTTTTGGAACATGTTGAACGAGCACAGGAGTGAGAGATGCCCTAAATGTTCCAGCATCCTGCCTCACCACCCGGCAGCACAGCTTTTAGTGGTTCAACACTGTAATTACATTAGCAGCAGTATTGGATGCTCATTATCATGCCTTAATTGTCCAGTGATTTTGATCAATGCCTGATTTCCTTGGTACTGATTGTTGTGACTGCAAAATAAAGACACAGTTTAGGAGCTGTTGTGTGCACCTCTTCTTAGTGATTCCTTCACTTGTGCACAGGCACACGTGTGTTTGTGTGTGAGAGAGAGAGCGAGCAGTCAGGGCAGCTGCTGCCAAAATGTTCCCTCCTTGCAGCTGCACAGAACGGACACAGGAGCCCTGGCTGATCTTGCCACAGTGGTTTAAGAAGTCACCCCTGTCAGTCCCCAGCTATCGCTCTGGTTTACTCCTGA
>VYZT01004215.1:0-12201 GCA_013400735.1 Pomatostomus ruficeps | reverse complement strand
CGCCCGCAGCCACCGCGAGGCGGGCGCTGCTCCTCCCCGGGCCCCGCCCGCAGCCACCGCGGGGCGGGCGCTGCTGCCCGCTGGGAACCACGCGGCGAGGAACGGAGGGGTTGGTCAGTCCATTAATAAAAAGACGTAAACTGGGAAGGAGTTTCCGAGGTACCCGGATGGGCGGTTCACGATGCGGAATAGCGTGTGGAAGCTGGAATGCTGCTCGCACCGGAGCTGGGAGTCCCATGGTGTCTCCGTGCGCTCGCCCGTTTTGGAGCCGCTCGGGTGCGAGGGACGATCGGGAGCAGACTGCGGGTACCTTGCCAGTACCTCGGGAAGATGCCGCCTGTATGTCCTGGTCCTTTTGGGACTGCTGACCCGCTCGGGTGGGCGCTCCGTGTCTCTTCCCGGGACTACACGGCCGTGCAGGAGCCGCTGGCTCTTGCACTGCTCCTGACTGGACTGACCTCAGCAAAAATATTCTGCTGATTTCGGTTTATTCTGAGCTTTTAATATGCTCATACTGAAAATTCAGTCAAAATTTTAAAATGTCATATTTTGCCTTAGTATGTTGCACCAAGCCTGCGCTTCTCCCTTTGCACAGATACACAGATGTGAATAACAACTTCGTTATGTTTCCAATGCAAAACAAAGTGTGGATTAGGATATTAGTTTAAATACATGATCTTGCAATCACTCAAATTGTATTGATCAATTCAGGACCAATTCTCTGTACTATACCAACAAATGCCTCCACGGCATTCTGCTTTCATGTATCTTTTCTTTATGTGACTATTTCTATTATTTCAATGGCAGAAAACAGGAAAATAAAAATATATTTTGTTAAAGAGTTATTGTCAGGACACCTGGCTAATAATCTAGATTGCTTTAGTTTCTGTATGTCGAATGCAATTTTTTGCTATGTGGAAAATTGAATTATTTGTGCATTTTTATTCAAAACCTGTCTGTTGTGTTCAGCCTCTTGTAATATCTTTTGAGGACAGGACAGGACAGCATAGGATACTCCTTTTAAAAGGTACCTACAACTATTATCTGACCAACTGCCTGACTGTTTGAGGGCTGACCAGAGGCTACAGCATGTTGTTAAGAACTGCACCCTGAGGAACACCACTGGTGGCCCTCCAAGCTCTGCCCTTCAGCCAGGCCTTCACCCAGCACACCGTGAACCTGCTCTTCCCACAGCTGGACAGATGTCCAGAAGGATGCTGTGAGGGGAAGTATCAGAAGTCTTAATCCAATCAGAATCCTTAATCCTTCCTAAATCCAGGAAAACTACATCCACCTGCTTCCCTTCACCCACTAGGCAGGTGACCTTGTTATAGAAGGATATCAGATCAGTTAAACAGGACTTTCCTTTTGTGAACCTGTGTTGACTCTGCCTGATGATTGCATTATTCTTCAAGTGTCTTTCAACTGCAGCCTCTGTGATCTTCTCCATGCTTTTTCCAGGTACTGAGTTTAGACCAACAGCTCTTCCTGGGTCTTTCCTCATGCCCTTTCTGTAAATTGGAATAACATTGGCTAGCTTCCAGTCCAGGAACCCCAAAAACTCCAAGATTGTTGGTAGCTATCCGTACATGTATCTCTGCACTTGTGTTACTCAGCCATTTATGTGAGCATTAAAACTCTTAGAGAAGTTAAGGGTCCCTGTTTCATGTGTAGTTTGTAAACCTTAGCAAAATATAACAATCTCAGTTTACTGGATCTTAGATACTGTTTCTGAGATGTTGTATCTACTGGTATCACTACCAGAAGTTTTTCTGTGCAATGTACCTAAGTTAAAAGTAGGTGGGCTATTACGTAAGTATATCCTATTTCTGGTAAAATTGTGTATTCGGCTAGAGGGGACACAGTTACATTTCTGATGCTTGAATGTCAAATTCAGATATATCTTCCAAAATAAGCACTGACTTAGTCAGCAGCTATATACAAGATTTTTAATATAACCACTGCAAAATTAATTTCCAGTCCCAGTCTTTCACATAATAGAAATTGTCTCGTCTGTCTGTCTTTCAATGTCTTCTCTGCTTTATTGTTTTAAAGAGGAAAAGTACCTGATTCATTGTGGCAGGGAAGAAACAAAAGACAGGGATTTTTAATTCACTTTTCTTAGAAAACATATCTTATATAATTACTTTTCCTGCTATCCTTCTCCCCTAATAGCTTGTGAAGCTATTCACTGATCATATTGGCAAAGTAGTAGAAGTCTTGTGCATAATAATTTTGCTGCTTTTAATATCTGTGAAAACACATGGCTAGGTAGAGAAGACAGGCCCAGACTACCACCTTGACTGAAAGCTGCAGTCCATCTTTAACAGGAAGGAAGAGATGTTATGGGAATACTAGCAGGGGGGAGGCTTCATTTGTGGCTTGCACTTTACCAAATTTAGAATAATTGAACCACGAGGCCCTGGTAGATCTGGATACTTGTTTCAGTTTCCTGAATTCAACAGTTGTTGTATTTCAGGTAGTCAAAGAGAGAACAGAAATTTCAGAATTACCTACAACTTGTACAAAACAGCACAACCCTTAGTATACCATCAGAGTACTTTAAAGACCACATTAAACATGTGTTTATGTTAACTGTAGTTTCGCCACTGAATTGCTACTTTGCAAATCTGTGCTTTCTCTTACATCTAATCTAGAATTCCTTTAAATTACCCTGTTCTGTTATTTATAGCCATGTATGTGCCCGTGTGTATTTTAAGACAGTCATTAATTTTGTATCTGTCAGGGAGGGATCCACTGATGAAAGATCACAAAGAAGGAGCGGGCAGGGAAATGGAAACAGCACTCCAAAAATCCAGAAATAATAAAATAAGATCCAATGCTGGAAATGTAATACATGGAAAATGGGAGAGTTATTTGCATGAATGCAAAGCCTTTCTCACACCAGCAGTGACTGAAGGGTCTGTGAAGTGTTTGGTTGTGTGTGGTGAAGACAAGCTCTGAGTAAATGTGTTCGTTTCACGCAGATGTGTTGACATGTATCAGTAGTCCAGAATCTTTCTGTATAAGGAAGCTGCTAAATATTTCACTCAGTGTAATCTCTAGCTACCCTTGTATCATTTGTACAGTCTGAGGACAAGCTAGGTCCTTGAAGCTAATTTTCTTCTACAATACAGCATGAATTCTCCAGTAATTGTTATGTATACTTATTAATATCCTGGGCACAGTGTATTCCACTTGCTGAATATCTCTTTTTCTAGAAGAGCTAGGTGGAATTCTTGTGCCTTTGCACAATTGGGAGGGGGGGCAGTTTAGGAGTTTTGTAAAGTAAAAAAGACTATTTTTTTCTCCAGTCTGTTAAATATCTAAGCTGTGAAAGCTTTATTGGCAGGTTTTTGACCATGTATGATGCATTCACAGTATGTGCCAACCAATAAACATTCTGTTTTCGCAGTTGTGCTTAAGCCAACAGAACTCCTTTGCAACACTGGGGATTAAGGATTCTCTTTCTGCTACACATCTTTAAGAATTTCGGTGTTTCGTGTCCGAGTGGATTTGCAGTCTATCTTTATTCTGTAAGTTGCATGATCAACCCCAAATATTTGCAGTTTGGCTATCATTCCTAACAGTTCTGAGTATCCAAGATGAAGGTAGTGAAATCATAATTAATACTGCTGCTGTACTTAATTCACTTCAAACAACCCCTATAAATTGTCCTACTCCCATATATTTTCAAGGACAGGACATGCTGGGACAGTGCATGACCCAAAGGTTAGCACGCTGCATGCTTTTGTATCTTAAGAAGGTAACAGAACATAGAAGTACATTTGTCTAATATTTGATTAAAGCACGATCAAATGCTTCTGTGCTGTAGGTGGACTCATTTATGTAATAGCATTGTTTTTACTACCCTTGTAATTAATGATATAGCTGAAGAACTGAAGTGTATCAGGCCTTATTCTAACCTTCATTTGTTCCTATTGTAGGTCTTAATACAGTTCAAAAAGAAAAAAATTATCCAAGATAGAAAAGGAAGTTATTCAAATCGTAGAGATCTTCTCATCTCCTGGATCATTACTGCGTTCTGTTATGGTCATGACTCATTCAGATATTAACTAACTTCTAGAATTGTGGATTATATTAAAGGGAAAGATAGAAAAAAGATTGTTACCAATACAGAGTTATAAATTCTCGGAGCTTTTCCCAGAGGTAGTTCAGTGTAGCAGGTCAGATAAGAAACGAGAATAACACGATAATAGCCAGCTATGACATTAGGCCTGGGCTGATTTGGAAAATTTTAGCCATCTCCACAAAAGTCTCATCTCCATTTCAACAAAGTTGAAAAGCACTGGAGAAAGATTGGTACCTCTGAACAGTAATTCAGGCCCTCCACAATGCAAGTCCTTCTCTGAAGCTGCCTGCTTCACAGGCCATGGAGGGCCTTAAGGACTTAGCCAAAATTGAAGTGCAAGGGACACAGACCAAGCAGTATATCTGCCAGTGAACCAACTCCATGTATAGTAGATGCTAATATTTATTCACCTTCTTAAAATACTTTGAGGTTCTTGAATAAAAGAAGCAGTGTTAACATGACAATTAGTTGAACTTTTAGGATTCAGGTTTTCCTTGATTTTGTAGAAGCTTGAGTTTAACAAGCAATTTATGTCTATTATAAAGCTATGTGCAAGTAAGGGTTTTAAACACAAACTTTTCAAGTTCAGGGAGTAGAGTTTCATTTCTAAAACTTCTATTTATGGTCTTGTCCTACTCCTGTTTATAGATGTTGGTATTTCTTGTGTACAGCTAGACTTCTCAAAACTGTGTACAAGTAAGTTCGTTTTTGTGACTTCTTCAGCAGATAAGACAGAACTGGGAAGAGTAATTGACATTTAAGTCTTAAAATAACATCCTTTTTTAACTTGACTGACATACACTCTAAGGTAAAACACTCAAGAGTGTATGTTCTGACTTTGTATATTCTGACAGCTGGAGAATGAGGTTCTGAGAACTAGAGAACGAGAAACACGTTTGTCTAAGCATCACATTTCATCATGGGAGAGCTGAGCACAGTTATTGTTTTCATAGTTTCTTTCCAAGAGCAGTAAGAAATAAAAATACTGTTTCCTTAAGTGTTACAGCTGCTTTCTGCAGTGTCACACTGTTCCTAACTGGTGTTGAAAAAATGTCCCAGGGTAGTGTCTGCAACAACCTCTTTTCTTGAATCATCATGATCTGTATATTCTGTAAGAACGAGTTCCTGATACTTCAGTAATACTAATAATTGTACTGTTTCTTGTTCCAGTACTCTGAAGAGTTCATTACATACTCAAGGTACATCTGACAGCTCTTCTAGTGTCGTTGCTAAATTCAGGTTCAAATAATACATTTTCCTCAACAAAATTCCTTTTCACACCTATAGTGATTTTGATTTCCCTTTTACAGGGTACCAGGTAATGCAGGGTGAAAAGTTGGAGGCTCTCATAATAGGATCTATTTTAATGAGCCAGGACTGCTGTAATAGTAAAGCACCCTAATTCTAATTCCTTATTCTTTTTGGGGTAACTAGACCTTATATGCTATGGTACATTTTTCCTGTGTGTTTACATCTGAACATGGCAGTATCTTTTGTTTGTTTGTTTGTTTATCTGTGTTCATAAAGCTTACACTTTTTATAAATTATTGTGACCTTTCTGCTGCTGAAAGACTTTATATAAATCTTCAGTATTGATAATGAGGGCCCATTTCAGAATTAAGTCAACTTAGAAAAGTAGTATATGCATGAGGCACTGGGATCTGAAAGACAGCCAGCACTGTTGGCTGCTTCCTGCTCTGTCTTATATGGCAAGAAACTATTGTCAGTGGAAGTGGGAGCCTGTGCCTTACATGAATTCTTAACTCTATAGAATGGAATGCTTTAGCAATCTGTAACATTATGTGTACATCCCTCCTGCCTTCTGCTAGTCAGCAAAGGAGTCTTTACCAAAACAAAAAGAAAGTTCTAATATGTTCCCTTACCTAGTTTTCATGGTAGAATTAAAACACCTGAAGTTAAAAGCTTTGCAGCTTGTTCTTAGCAAAGAAGAACGACTAAACATAAAGAAATCACCACAATTAGAAAATCTAAACATCAGCCAGTCTTGATGATGATTTTGTTGTCTGAAGCACCTCTGCCTCAGGATCACACGTTTAAATGGTGCTACATCCTCAAAAAATAGTCAGAAAAGTAATTCCATTACTATGGAATTTGTACTCATTTATTTCTTCCTCAGATTATAGGAAACAATGTTCCTACAAGAGCCTTCACATCTGAGAAATCTCACTGACATAAATCTAACTTTATCATAACAGCGGGGGTCAGTTTCACAAATGTAAAAGTGTATGTTCTTGAAATTGAATTGTTCATGACACACTTCTCAGTTCTGGTAGGTGTCAGCTTGTCTGTCCTTGCCAATGCCAGGTCTATTCATAAGTTTCAGACATACAGAGAATACTTGTAGAGAGCATCACTAAGAAAAAACAACCAACTAAACATGTCCAACTAATTTTGGTGAATTAGATTGTTACCAAATACAGTAACATACATCTTATTTGTTTAGAACCAGCTCAATAGAGCAGCTTGTAAATCTCAGACAGCAGAAAGCTGCTGTCCAGATGTTTCACCCTGCAACAAAATCAGGTGCTTTTCCTTCACTTGTTTCTTCATTTTAAGGCATAGAAGAGCAGTAGATTCAATGCTCATCTGACTCTCTTGGTAGCAAAAATTCTATATAGGAGGTCAGATATGTTTTTAAAAGTAGACGTATTCCTTGCTGTACTCATGCTTTTTAAGAGCTGTACCTACAAGATTAGCATGGGAATTTATTCCAAATCCTCCAAGGGATTCCCACAGGGAAGCAGCAAGGGCAGGCGAGCCAGGGGTGAAGGCGGGTGGGACTCTGGCAAGGGTGCAGTCCCACAGTACCTGAGCACAAAGAGCAGAGCAGGGCTAGTGGTGGAATCAAGGCTCAGCTCACAGACCTCCAGATAAGCCTGTGGTGATGAGACAGTCCAAGATCAAGCCAGAATATCAAGTGACCAGGTCAGGATCAGAGCCAAGAGGCCGGAAGGTGGAAGACCAAGCACAGGCAGAGACTGAGAGCAAGAGCCTAAGCTTAGAAGTGGCTCTACAGCAAAGGTGGACAGGACCCCACTTCCTACAGCTTTTTCTCACACTGCTCTTTCTAGGCACACCTCTGACTCAAGGTCACAGAGCTGCAAGAAGCCAGTGGTGAGCTTGAACCTTAGGCAGCTAAATCACAGAATCAAAGAAACACATAATATCTCCAGTTGGAAGGAATCTAGCAGAATCATTGAGCCCAACACCCTGCTCCTCTCAGGACTGCTTAAAACTAAACCTAATGATGACTAAAAGCATCAGCCATGTTCTTCTTGAACTCTGGCAGGCTTTTCACCATGATCACTTCCTTGGGGATCCTGTTCAAGTGACTGGCCACCCTCTCTGTGAAAAACCATTTCCTAATGTCCAATCTGAACTTTTCCTTAATGCAGCTTGGTTCCATTTCTTTGTGTCCTCTCACTGGGGACCAGAGAGAGGAGATCAGGACTATCCCTCTCCTGGAGGAAGTTGTAGGCTGCCAGGAGGTCACCCCTCACCCTTGACTTCTATAAGCCAAAGAAGTCAAGTGAACTCAGCTGCTGCTCCTACGTCTTACCCTCAGGATCTTTCACCATCATGGCCACTCTCCTCTGGACATCCTCTAATGATTTGATGTCCTTTGTATATTGAAGTGTGCAAGACTTCGAACAGTACTTGGGGTGAGGCCACAGTTCCTGGAGAAGAGATGCACTTGGGGCTCTATTAAAGCTTGGTATTCCAACTACATCTCTATTTAATTTCAATTGCCTTCCTTTGATGTCTAGGGGGGAAAAAAAGATCCACACCTGTAGTTTTGGCCATGGTAAGGTGAACTGTTCTGCCCATGGCTGATACAAGTTAATAAGCTGGTCCCCAGTGTTACTTCCCAAAGCTTTTATGTGAGGGACCACCACCCACCTATGTTTGTAATTGCTCTCTAACAGTTCTGTTGAGATTACCTGGTTTAGAAATATGCTTGAGATAACCTGTTTAAGGTGTTTTCTAAGATTAACTACAAAATTTAACAGAGCTGGGTGAGGAAACAATTACATATGCACTAATGCTGGTAGGCCTTTAGGGGAGACAACTTAATTCAAACTGGCTGTGGCTAGATCAGGATGTATGAAATATCTATACATACTTCATGCTTTACAAATCCTAGTTTTGAAAATTAACACTAGAAATTATCTTCTGCGTGGATTAGTTTTATTACAAGCTATTGTGTGAAACTGTGTCTTCTAATACTTTTGACAAACTAATCAAATTCAACTTCTAAACTAATTTTTCCTATTGGAGAGTTTCTGCAGAATTTCTTTATTTTGAGGGTTTTTAACATTTAAATTCCTGATCGAATGTGTTTATGGCTAGTTTATAAGTTTGGTTGGTTGGTTGGTTGGTTGGTTGGTTGATTTGTTTTTATGCTAGCATCATCATCTATGTTCACAGAATCCCAGAATGGTTGAGGTTGTAAGGGACCTCAAGATCATCTAGCCCAACCTGAGCAAGGGTCATCTAAAGCAAGAGGCTCAAGACCATAACCAGTAGGGTTTTGAGCGTCTCCAAGGAGGGAGACTCAACAACCTCTCTGGATAATCTGTTCCTGTGTTTGGCTGCCCTCACAGTCAGAAGGTGTTTTCCTACCCTGGAATGGAGTTTCCTGACTCATGTTCATTGCTGCTGGTCGTCCCTCTGGGCACCAGTGGGAGGACCAGCATTGGTCTGGCTACATCTTCTCTGCACCCCTTCTGTTCCTCCCTGGTCAGGTATCTGTACAGGCTGATGAGATCCCTCTGAGCATTCTCCTCTCCAGACTGATCAGTGCTGGCTTGTGCATCCTTACTTCCTGTGATAAATACTCCAAGCCCTTATTGATCCTTGTGTACATTTCTGGGCTTGCTTTGATCTCCTTGTCCCACTTGGACAGGGGAACTTAGAACTGAACACAAGTCTCCTGATACCCAATTTTGTCATCAGGACTTTAGTTTTTATGCCAGATTTATAAATAAAGAAAATTTTAAAACTCAGATAATCAAGGTTAATCCATTCAACTAGGAAAACTTTAACTTTAACTTCATTATTCATCACTAAATGTTGCCACCTACCATTTCTTTACCTGCAACGATCTCTAAGCAATTTCTTTTGCTTACAGAATTTCTTTTGTTTAAAAAAATTGTGTTGGGTAATGTGTATCTTTCCTAAATTGTGTTTCATATCCTCTTTTCTCATTAAAAAATGCTGTAACTAATTAAAAGCTAAATAACTTATTAAAAGGAACACAGAAAGTATGAATGATTTTAGAAATTTTAAAAGAAATTTTACTAGATATACTAAAATCAAATTTACATTATGCAGTCTAAAAAAACTCCATTTAGAGAGAAAATTGAAGCAACAATTTCAGATGTAATATATATCAAGAAAGGGAAAACTAAGCACTGATTCTGATTCTCAAGCAGAAGGTAAGAATTACAGAACGGTGGTAAGACAAGGAAGTGTATAAGCTTATAGCCAGCAGAGTTAAGGATAAGTATGATGTTTGATTATATTTTCTTCTAATGAAAGAATTGGTCCAAGAAGGGTTTAAATATTCAGTAAATATTTGTTATCCACATCTGGTGAAGAGCCTTGTTTATGGCCTAATATATGTGTTCACTTATTTATTAAAGGATAGGGCAGGTTTACATATCTCAAAAGGACCCTTTTAGAGGGAAAGAATTATTCTACTAAAAAGCTTGTTCAAAGAAATCTCATAGCCAGAATCAAACAACATGTAGACTACGTGGCCACAGGGGATTTAATATATTACATATTTAGTGAATATTCTATTAAATTGAAATCAGTGCTCCTAGTAACAACAATGCCCATTGATGGTGGCACCTAAAGAAAATTTTTGTGTCCTATACATAGTTCTTATTTCCAATTAGAAAACATAATTTTATCACTATTGCTTTTGAAATACTCTTAGTCAATAGTATGTTACATTGTGTAATGATCCTCCAGACTAAGAAACAGGACGTTTTTGCGCATCTGTTTCATTTTATTTCCCAACAATGATATCTTTCATCTAGCTCGGATGATGAGGTAGGTGTTCATGCTCCATGTCACACCTCTCCAAGTTGTTTGTTCTGTTACTGTACACATTATATAATGTTTGCTGGAGAAAACCAAGGGCTATGATATCCTTTTGAATGGAAGTGTTTCATAATGTGTTTGAAGACTGTGATTCAGCCTAGCCTTTTATATCACGTGGATACTGAATTACCTACTCTCGCATTTCAAGACTCCCTCAGCCTAATATGACACAATATCCTTGATTCTGAGACTTGCCAATAAACTGTGATTAACAAAGAAAAACCTTGATGACTAGGACTATTTTTGTATTAAAGTTTTGCTTCATTTCTGTCCTTACATTTTATGCTTTTTCCTCTGATTTACTTCTGAAAGGGAAGCCTTTTCTTCCCTGCTCTCATCAGGCATGCATTATAGGAGGCAATCTGTTTTCTCCAAGGAGAGCTTTCACTTCATCAAAAATACCAAGGAAATATTCAAAAAATCAGAAGGCACACTTTTTCTGCTCTGATTTAAAAGCATTTTTCACATTAGTCACAGTCCTTTTTGAGGCAGGGAGAGGCATGGCCCCAGTTTTCATTCTTAAAACATTTTTAACCCATCAAGTATATTTGTACTGAATCCTGAAGTTTAACTTCTCTGTGCTTGTTGTGTTTATTTAATTGCTCAAACATTTCTACAGGAAATTTTGCTCTCTCTGTTTTGGAACAGAAAACAGAAAGATATGTGAATTCTTGTGGTTCCCACAAACTGCTCCAAGCAGTGGAAAGATCAGCCCTCAGACTTCTTGGTCAGAGGAAGGATATTCATGACTCCTAGTCCAATTCTGCCTTGCTCCTGTTGGTATTGAATTTCCTGTTGACTTGATTGGAAAGAGAGTCAAACTCACAAAAATGACATTGAGGAGCTTGAGGCAAATTGTATACTCACTAAATCATTGCTTCCCTTAGTCTAGGAGAGGCAGGTATTGAACTGTTGGGCTTTTTGGAAGCTGCAGCTTCACTTTACACCACTGAAGAACCTGCAGAAAAAGAAGTTGAAGGCAGAGGAGTGGGCTGTGTAAATAACTTAGAGATGATTGCTGAATTTCATGTTGGGCAAGTGCTTTACAAAATTCATGTGCCTCAGGGAGCCAATAAATTAAAACAGATTCACATAACCATGACAGCTAAAACATGTAGGAGGACTTCTTCCTTGCACTGCACTTTCCTCAAAAAGTACGGCATAGCTGTGTCCCAATCCCCTGTATCAGGAATTCAAATTAGATCCCTTAATGCTGACAGTGGCTGACCAGTGAGAAGATATTCTCAGATACTATTTTTTGTCTTTAACATTCTGGTGGTGCCAGAGAAGTATAAAACAACTTGGAACTGAGTACTGGGATACCACAATGGTGGATTTGTTGATTCCTTCATAGAAAGTGCCTATATGAATATTCCCATAAATCACAGGTAGCAAAAATTGTGTAAGTTAAGTCTCACCAGTTTGCTGCCATGTGGCACAACTTGGGGCCTTGATATTTGCCCTTTGGAGAGAAATCAGCAATCCTTCCTAAGAGGTGTTGATAAGGCACACACAATCCTGATGTTTTTTCAGAAATCTTCAGTCCTGATTCCAGTTATTTCACTGGCAACAACTTTTAAAAGACTATGGCTTTCAATAACTATAGACTATGCAAAAGTCTATTGCAAAAAATCAGTTGTAAACAAAAAATCTATTGAATGCAACATAGTAAATGCAAATGTAACAAGGCAGTGATTTCATGAAATGATGTAAGTGTGGTGTTCACTTAAAACTAATTTTTTATTATCTGTCCTTTGGTTTTTTGAAAAGTTGGCCAGTTCAGTACTGGCCAGTAAGTATTGAAAAGCACATGATGTTCTGACATTTATCTTCTGTGTTAGAGTGCATCTCTTCATTCACCATCCCTCAAATGTTTTCTTGTAGGCAGGTTGCATTTTGATCTTGGTTGCAGTTCTCGTATAATTGGTGTTCCGTACAGAAACTTCTTTGACTGTAGCTTTGATGCCTTAAGATTT